>JAVTVY010011372.1:0-50540 GCA_036873755.1 Hanleya hanleyi
AGGATAATCACTGTACTGACTGAATTATTGGAGGGCTGGTTGAACTGAGTTGAATATCACTGTACTGATTGAATTATTGGAGGGCTGGTTGAACTGAGTTGAATATCACTGTACTGATTGAATTATTGGAGGGCTGGTTGAACTGAGTTGAATATCACTGTACTGACTGTTGAATATCACTGTACTGATTGAATTATTGGAGGGCTGGTTGAACTGAGTTGAATATCACTGTACTGATTGAATTATTGGAGGGCTGGTTGAACTGAGTTGAATATCACTGTACTGACTGAATTATTGGAGGGCTGGTTGAACTGAGTTGAATATCACTGTACTGACTGCATTATTGGAGGGCTGGTTGAACTGAGTTGAATATCACTGTACTGACTGCATTATTGGAGGGCTCGTTGTACTGAGTGAATAACCACTGTACTGATAAGAGTTATTTGAGTATTTATTGTACTCAGTGGATAACCACTGTACTATATCATCTGATTGAATTATTAGAGAGCCCACTATACTGATTGACTTGCAAGATATCTTGTCATGTCATCCAAGTTGCCACATGAATAGATACAATAAAAGCGTACTTGAGATACAACACATATCACTAATCGTGATTCTTGGTATGTGCTTTAGAAAAAGTTAACCAGAAGACTATACTGTGAAGTCCTGTGGTTCTGTCAGTATGTCGGCACCTCTTCCCACTTCCCTTATATATGTTGTAATAGCTACTGGATTGTTAGACTTTTTGGTTTGAAAGGAGGTTCATTTTCGAAGCATGCCATTTCAATATTCCAGTACTTCAATACCCGCTTGAACTTAAATCATTGAATCACACAAAACAGGCAGTAAAAGTTGTACTCCCTCAAATGCTGTACACAAACATCATCTCTTACTGAAACCTGAATCCAGATGAACCATCGGAGGTTTGTTAACCTGTGTTTCAGTCATATAAAATGAAAACACAGAAAAAAACGCTCACGACCGAACGTCAATGTACAATTTGTTATCTTTGTTAACCAGGACTATTTTCACAAGAACTAAACTCCGGGAAGAAAATAAGCCAGAGAGCGATAAAAATTATGTATTACTTATATGATTCTGTTCAACAAACACGTCTTTTGGAACAAAAACAGATGTCCGGCAGTTAAATCACTCAACGAAAACCGCTCTGCCCCCTTACTGCATTACGACACTGGGACTAGAAAACACTATAAAACAAACCTGACCATATAATACAATATTGTATCATATATATTTTCAAAATAATAAGCTTAAGAATACAAAATAGATCGCAACGAACAGACAGAACAGATACAATCAAGGATAAGCCCAAGAGATATTCTCTGAAGGTTGTGCTCCACCCGGACAGCGGAAGAATATTTTCAATATCTATTATATCCTAACAGATAAAACAATAGATACATAAAATTAATAGTGGTAATGACCATTCTCTTTCAGATTCACTCGAAATTACTCCGACAAAGCCGCTGACATGAGTGCAGAGGCCACACCACCGACGTTGAAAGGACAGTTTACCAAATACTCTCGTTTTGGTAACCCCACCAAGACCACAATGACAACGTCGGCCTGTAACAAAATGCTGAGGGAGGCAAAAGTGACGACGGGACCTGGAGCAAAGTACACCAGCACGGATGTTGACATTGCATTTAGTAAAGTCAAACAGAAAACACGGAAGTAAGTAAAATCAACAGGCTTTGTAAGTTCAATTCAATTCAATTAACGAAGACACACCTCCAGCCTTTGATGGGCCTCGAAGTGGCCCTAATAGATGCACAATTGTTTATCGCCTATTTGATTTCTTCCAAATATTTTTGGCCGTTCGTTACATCGATCTTCTCAAAACAGAACAAACAACTATGCACCAGGAATGTGACAAATAATGTAGCTAATTTCCACAACATCGGTCTGGTCTCACGCAGTCTCCCACAGTCGTGCCCCTCGTTATTACGGCTCTGTAGCGTGTCCGATTTCCAGGTCAAATATTTAAAAACAGATAATTTCAATGGCTCGTTTACTCATGTGACGTAAGACTTTGTGAAGCTGGAATAGAGCGAAATACAGGGTGAATGAAGTCAGTCTAAGAATATAATGCAATGTAATACAATGTGATATTCCATTAGCTGAATAAGATGACAGTAGGCTGATCGCAGTAGGCAACAATACAATGGTCCTTCAACAGACAATATGAGCAGCTGACCTTAATAATGAACATAGAAGGCATGCCAATTATTCTGTGACATGTACTGAACTAATTGTAAGATTATATTTGATGCATAAATAAACAGTAGCACATAATACCGTAAACCGCTTGAAACTATAATGGTATACATGTTATTTATCGCTTGATGTAGTCGTTTCTCGTAAGTTATAAAATTGTTCTTGTTTCAGGGAAATAAATTTTGACGAATTTAAAGGCCTACTGGATGAGCTTTCTAAGAAAAAAGGAGGGCAGACTGTGGACCAAATCTCAGAAAAGATCACAAAAGTTGCGGGACCATCAACAGAGGGGACCACGGTGAGCTACACTTAACATTAATGTATGCATACAGTCGCTATTTAAACTAATAAGATTTGAAGTAAAAGCTGGAGTTGGAAATTGTGTCGACTTTAACGTCCAAAACGATGTCTTAAAAGTTGGTCTTTAGGATCCTAAAGGATTGCTGGTTGGTCCTATAGAACCTATGGAATTGCTGGTTCGTCGTATGCTGTTTGGTCCTGGATAATCGTGGTTGGTCCTATCCTATATGATTGCTATAGTTGGTCCTGTATGATCCCATGAAGATTGCTGCTTGGTCCTATAGGTATGTGTATGATAACCGGCAGGTCTTATATGATCCTGTTGGATTTGTAGTTGCTCATGTAGGATCGTATAAGATTGCTGGTTGATTCTTTATGATCTTATATTATTGGTGCTTGGTCAAATATGATCCTACAGGACTACTAGTTGGTCCTGTAGGACCCCAGAGGATTGCTGCTTTGTCCTATAGGATCTTATTGGATATGTAGTTGGTCTTGTAGGATGCTATAGGTTTGCTCGTTGGTTATATAGAATCCAATAGGATTGCTGGATTATTTGATATGGTTCTATACCTATATCATGCAATTGCGCTACGAATATAACGACCGATGTAGTTAGAGAAAACGCTCGTTGTTTTCGAGCTTTTGAAACTAGTTTTCGTTACGGCACATCTAGGTATATTCAAGTTTGCGGCAATCGTTCTCTACTTTGTGAAAACGATTGAAGTGTTCTGCCTGGCGTCTTGCTCGTATTGGCATCGTTTCTATACAGCTTGCGCGTGCAGCTAAATATAGGTGACCGAACTGTTTCTTCGATATCCTCACAAATCGGGCAGTTTGATGTTGTTACAATTCGAACATTTGAGCCATAGTTTCAATACTTGAGCATAATGACAATAATCGCGTGAGTTAGAATGGAATAATTTTCGATGTAATACAAGTTGTTTTCGTGGCATTTCATTTTCTGGTTACTGAATGTCGGATTGCTATAAGATTCTGGAATACGATTTCGCAATTCTAACCATAACACATGTACCATTGCTTTATAATATTTCGCTTGCACTCATTTTTCTCAAACTTCTCCATTCGCGAATGCTCGCATAAATGAAATGTCTTACAGTACCTGTTATTTCTGTTTGTACAATCTTATTTTTTGCCTCGAAACATTAACGAAAAGTGAATTCTCCAAATATGAGCCCGTCAAAATATTGCGATAAGAGATCTGTCCGTGATCACGGTATATATGGTAGAAGCAAACTGCTGGTACTTCGTACTTAAGAACATCCGAGATATATTTCAGAAGTCAGAACTGTCTTCGAACCTGGCTTAAAGGAAGTTGTACTTTGATGAGAGAAACATTATTTGTCGCACTCGTCTGTATATTCTACAGACGATGATATGGTGAGATGTGTTACGCTTGTTTGGCGGTTTGTTGAATGGAAGCCAGCTGTGTTTGGCACTGTCTAAAGCTTATTCCCATTATCATATTACAAAGAAAAACACCACGCCCTCTATATCTCTATATAGTACACAGCCTTGGGGAATAAAAGGGGAGAGTACTTCTTTGCAACGCTACGACATACACATAGACAGATGAGAAATATCAGAAAGTAGAGGGGTGTTGAATGACAGTTGAACAGGATTCCGACATTCTCCCCTTGATGTCACAGAGAGAATTTATATGCTGTGAACTGTATATATGAATGGTGTGTTATAAATTTACAGAGAAAACAAGCTGATGCAGTACGGCGAAATTATTTGGAAATGTTGTATATTCAAGTATCTTTAGACATTCCGTCCAAATTACATAAACTTGATTTTAAAGTTGCAGAAGTTATGAGAAACTTTTTATCAATTTCATATCTCTTTGACGTTTGTACAGCGTTGATACTTCATGAATAAATGGCAGTTAGCCTTGAAACAAAATATGTCTATCTGAGTTCCTGAAAGCTGTATTCGCTAATAAATCATTTAGTAAGGCAATCACGTCTCTATCGAACTGATTCAAGTCTGGAAATCATATGTAAAACTCATTCCTTATCATTCTATCTTACTTGTAAGCAGACATTGCGATATTAACGGACGACCATGTTGACGCTTTGGCCATTGCGATGTTAAGGGTCGACATGTCGACACTTAACATTACGATGTTAAGGAGATAACCCGTGAATTTAGCTCTCAAGAAATTGGTCGAATCATTTTGTTTAAATGGGCCTACTTCTTTTTGGTTGCCGGTATATTTCTTTCTTCCGAAATTTCAGAAAGTGGCTCGAAAGGATGTCGTAGACCACCTGACTGACACATCAAAGTACACGGGATCTCACAAGGAGCGCTTCGACGAATCCGGCAAGGGTAAAGGGATTGATGGCAGGGAGTACCGCCACGACAAATCCGGTTATGTAACTGGATACAAAGAACAGGGGACCTTCGAGGACAAAACCAAGTCACCTACGAAGTGAAAACTCATTTAGAGCTCATTTTAATTCGAAATAGCTCGATTATCTCCGACAAGTAAAAATACCTCGGATGAATGTGTCATGTATGCCAGTTTATTTGTTTATCTGGCAAAATATCAAGAACAATCCGGGGTTATTTGAGTTTGTCGGCGGAGCATACTTGGTATATTTCGAATGTACCCGTCTGTATATACAAGTATATAAATATAGATACCTTAACAGCTCATGTCGACCCTGTCGTACAGTTATTCCATCTATTTTAATAGTAATCTAGAATGGTGGCAAAATAACATCTTAGAAATTGGACGTGAATTGGCGGTGTCAGACCATTATGGACGAATACTTGACTAAACTGACATGTCAATTTTAACAACGTGGCTGCTGTTTTCCTGCCTTCACTACTGCTGAAAACAAGTCCATTCCTCTAACTGCATGGCGCGTATTGCCAGCCTACTGAAGCGTCAATATTGGCGAAGGTATTAAATCATTTCTTACAGTTATATGGATGGTGTAGGGGGCCCAAATGGGTATTGAATAGCCCAAGTTGTTCAGTTCACCTGCTGATGCGTTGATGATCATGGTATCGCTATTAAATACAATTCAATTTCACACATTCAGATGTCGAGTTTACCATGCTGACATGTACGTTGGAAATATATCAGAACCATTCCTTCTTTCTATAATATTCCTATATTTCTGAGATAACCTATTTTGGGAGATTTTTTAACTCTTTGTCATACTCACGATGTTGACAGTGTCATAATAGCGTTTACTGTTCTTGTATTAATGTAATCTGTGAATGTGCACATGGAATCTTCATGCAAGGTTTTCAGTTGGCGCCATTGCTGTGGATCAATGGAGAGAACCGAAACTGCGGATTGTGTGACGCTCTCTGTGCGATTTCTTCACAATGACGAACATCCTTGGATACTTGGGTGCCGGATAAGCTTATCAGATGCCTACCAGGATATGTGAAGAATTGCATTGATATTCGTAAACTATCCACAACGTGGGATCATCAAGTTAATTTCAAATACTTGCGCTGAAGATTATTAAAAGTAACCTCGATTTATGTTCTCCACATGTTTGATTGTGTAACTCGCGCCTTGGATAGATGATTTTCACACTCCAAATAGGCCTATACAATATCGCACCACAAACCCGCACATTCGCACTATATTGAATGATTTGCAACAACGCGCGCAAACTGTCATTGTCTGTTCATCAAAAAGTCTTGTGGGTTTAATACAGCATCACAAGTACACTGATTATCTTTCCTTCTATATGACAACCAGAAGCACAATTACATGTTACCATTGCAACATTTCCACCGATCAAGCCCGCGCGGGCTGAAATTCGGCCCTAGAGACGTGGCGCTGGCTCGGATAAGATATGCCAGCTTGCGCATGCATATATATCCCAGTGATCAGGTTGCAATATTCGATAGGATTGGTTGCATTATGGCGAACGTAATACCAGATATAATCTGTAATTGGTCCTGGGATAAGCCAAAAACCAGAGAATCCATAACATTCTGATCTATCGGCTTCCTTCGTTCATCCACAGCTGAGACAACCGAATGGCATCGTGTTAAAAAATACGTTTTGAGAGAGTGTACTATTGTAATTCCCAGTTATCGATGAAAAACGCTATACCTGCCGAGCTGAGTGATGCCGGAATGAAAGGATTTCAGGAGAAATTGCTCATAGCGAAGGATCAAAACCTCGTATTCGTACAGTAGAAGTTCAAGTTTGTCGGTAGGCTCACGACTTTGGGAACCATAACCGTTTCGTTTTGCAAAATGTATAACTTCGAAGGCCTCAAGGATATGCCTTCTGCAGACATATTGCGGTAATGATCAAGCTTATTGTTATAGTTCACCATATATCCTGAAGAGATGTACTGGCATTTTCTCACCAAACTCAGGAGTAAAATATGATTCCATAATGGCTAGTGGAAAACATAATATCTTGGTTCCAAACCGACTTTGGTTCCCCAGCCAACTAGTATATGTATTCCATTTTTTGGTTCTGAGAACATTCACATGCAAACTTGTTACAGTATATTGGGGACTATTCAGTGAGTTAGACTGGTTACATGTTTACTGTAAGGATATACAGTGGGGGCAACCAGTTTATTCAGTGAGAAAGAAGAGAACACTCTCATTATTTTCTGGGGTCTGTTCAATTTGGAGGCATATTTTCCTCGGTAGAATTTATAGTAGTACACCCTCCCACGATGTGAACAGTTATAGGAAAACTTGGTATATTTTGTCATAGGGTTAAAACTCTTCGATTGTTACAAGAAATAATTATATACGGGCACTCGGCAAAGACGGATCACCAGGGTTAGCTTGAAATAAATGTAGGGGAAATCAGAACGCACACAGATATTAGATAGCTATCTATCAATAAAGTATTTATTGTCATTTTCAACTTTTCAGCCTCCTGTTTATGAAATGAAAATTCGAGTCGACAGAAATTGAAACAAAATGATATTTTCCATCTACATATGGAATAATTGTAACTCAATATGATTCATATACCTCATATATCCGATCTTCCCGAGTAGTCTTGAATTGGACATTTCACTGCCGTTACTCGCCATGTTTAAATGATATTTTAGATGTAACGTCTAGTATGTCCTGTACCCAGTTGTGTCTTAGTGTACAGGTATTTTTACACTGTTATATTTGCATATAGTCCTATACGGTCACCGGTAATTTTCAGATCTTCTTTCACAGGAGTGCCCTTTGACATGAACATCAACAACAACATCAGCAGCAAATTATGTTATATATCATATTACCTGGTTAATTTAGTCTTCCTCAACATTATATGAATGTATATGTCTTAGAGATTGCGAAAATATTGGTCAAGTTTAAAATTTATTGAGATGGTGTCACTTATATGCATAGTATATCACAAAATTCAGTTAATCTATATCATACGAGAGGAAAGATATATACGGTTTAATTGCGCCGACGATAAAGTCAATGTTGCTATCCACACAGAAAAGAATGAATGAAGAGAACATTGTTACGTTAGCTGTTCCGATGAACTCTCTCTCTCTCTCTCTCTCTCTCTCTCTCTCTGGTCGATCTCTCCAAATTAAGATCACGAAAGAGTTGATTGCATTTTCAAGATATTTAAAGTTGAGAGAGAAGAAAAAAAAGACATAACCTGGACCCATTGAACGTCATCGTTTATAGACAAACCGGTGTGGAGGAACGTCATCGTTTATAGACAAACCGGTGTGGAGGCTAAGGATGTCCGGGGGCTAAGAGTGTCCGGCTCCTATCTTGTAACCCAGGTAGGACAGTTTTCTCCACATTGGGGCAAGTGTCAGTCCTTATTTGCAATAGAAAAAGGATATGAAAAGGGACACTAATCACCAGGACATTCTTATCCATCACACCGGTCTGAGAGAGAATGGCTACATGTAGAATTCACAGTGTTTAATCCTTACAATGCTAAAATCTTGGGACATAATGTCCTTGAAAGGTTTTTCACAACTTCAACTGGTTCTTCGAATAAGTGGAGGTGGTTCTTTGTGAGCAAAGCAGTTCTTCAAAAGGTTCTTCGCCGAGGTTCTTCAAAATCTTCAAAATCTTATTCATATATGCAGTGCGAAAAACCTAATGGTTCCAGATAACTTTTTTCCAGGCATGTAGGTATAGGATTCTACCTATTAAGGAAACTTTCTTATTTCAAGGGATTTGCTCCAGAGATGAAATCATTTTATTCTATTACCGGCACTTAATATCATGTGGAATGGACTATTTTCCCCTGTATTCACACATTCACAAAAGGTCACTGGACAAGGAATCCAAGCTGTGTTCTTGTCGGTTACCGGTACCCCAAATGTTGAACTTCGGAACGTCGTAGGTCTCGCAACAATCATAAATATTTCATAATGTAAGTATAATTTACATGTATACAATAATTTAGACGACTTTGACTCTATAATATCATTTTAATATAGAGATTTTAAGTCTTTTAGATGTAACCTTCATTTTTTGTTGACAATAAATTTGAAAATGTTATAATATGTCGTTCTGTCCTTGATTCTAACAGAAATCATCTATTTAATCCATTACTTCTATGCCCTACCGACTCTAGTTGAAGGGAAATTGCCATTGCCATTCCTCATTTTCATTCCTTACTATATTATTATTGCCTTGTTATTATCATCTCTTTATTATCTAGAGTTACATTCCACCCATGTTCACAAAATCGTGTTATCTGTATGATTTCAATGAAGCCTCGATGGAAGTTCAAGTTCATGATACCGGTACCCTAAACTGAATCTTGCCCTGTCAATACGCAGATGTATGATATTCATCCAAAGAAGGGTATCAATTATGGGACCAAAACATCAAAGGTCATGGTACGAGAGTTTCAATTAAAATTGTCAACAAAATGGTTTGTTCATCGGAAACAAATTAACAGTATTTGTTTCGTTCAATGGATGAATTGTTTTGTTGAAATTTACCTATTTGATTGAGACTTGGATCAGCAATCTACCTGCATCGGGACTCTAGCATGCTCCATCACATATGCCTCACAATTAATCTATCGATAAGCCAAAGACTCCAAGAAAATTGAGCGCACAGTTGACGATGGCTACATTTTCATGTTGCATTTCTGCGTGGAATGTTACCGAACAAGCAGCCAGAGGATGCCAAGTCCCCCGCCGAAATGGCAGCAATATTTTTTAGCATTGTTGGTCTCGAGGGGATATACATGAGGGAGGCAACTGCTATACTTCATAGGCGTTGGATGTAGAGGGTCTTAATTCTGCCTTCCCAAGTTTTAAAATCAACTTAGAACGGTTGACTGAACATTTTTTGCTTCTGTAAATTAGCTTCCATGCAATGAAGCATGGAAATTACATGTATGTAACCGAGAAGCGACCCCAAGTGACATCTCAAGGCATATTAGGAAAACCAAATTTGACAAGAAGCTGAATGCATCCTCAACCTATTGTCCGGAAACCAAATTTTAAATTTGCCACCAGGTGTCGCCACCTGTAGGTCCAAGTGGGCGAAATGCAATCCCAAGGATCATTTGATGACATGGTGTATCAGCATACAAACTTTGGGAAGAATCTGAAGAGCCGGGGTTATTGCCCGGAAACCAAATTTAGATTTGTATGCACAAGTGTGCGAAACACAATCCCAAGTGACATCTTATGACACATGAATACCAAATTTGAGAAGAATCCGATGAGCAGTTGTCAAATTATTGCCAGAAACAAATTTCAGTTTTTTCCACCAGGTGTCGCCACCAGTATGCAAAAGCAGGTGAAATACAATCTCAAGGGACATATCATAGCATGGTACCTGCATACCAAATTGGAGAAAAACCTGATGAGCGAAATCAAATTTAGATTCGACACGAGGTGGTGCTACCTGTAAGCACAAGCGGGCGAAACGCAATCCTAAGCGACATCATATGTCACGATATATTCATACCAGATTTAAGAAGAATCTGACGAGCGGTTCCCAAGTTATTACCCGGAAACAAATCTGGTATTTCGCCACCAAGTGGCACCACCTGTAAGTAAAAGTGAGCGAAACGCAATCATGCATGCTAAATTTGAGGAGATTCCGATGAGCAGTTCTCAAGTTAATAGCTGAAAACAAATTTTGATTTTAACACCTGATGGCGCCACCTATAGGCGCAAGTGGGCGAAATGCAATCTCAAGCGACATCTTAGGTCATGTTATTACCCGGAGACAAATTTGGGATTTTGCCACCAGGTGGCACCACCTGTAAGTGCAAGTGAGTGAAAGGCAATGCCATGCAACATCTCCCGGCATGGTACATGTAAATGCATGCTAAATTTGAGAAGAATCCGATGAGCATGCAGTTCTCAAGTTATTGGCCAAAAACAAATCTCAGATTTTGTCATCAGGTGGCGTCACTTTCTGAGCAGAAGCGGATAACGCACTCCCAAGCAACATCTCATGGCAAGGTACAATGTATATGCATGCCTAATTTGGGAAGAATTTGATGAGCAGTGCTCAAGTTATTACCCGGAAACCAAATTTCGAGCAACATTTCAAAGCGTTTCAAAGTTATTGCTTGCAGCAGAAAAGAGCGGAAAGAACCCTAATGGTGCCACCTACAGGCAGATCTTTCTGAAACGCAATACCAATCAACATCTTGTCACAAGGAATGCATATGCAACTAGATACAGTCGATCGAATACGATTGGAGGCATGCCTTTTGCATCTTTAGTAAAGGAAACATTCATAATTTGTGAAGAAAGTAAAAACGTAAAACTTAGGAAAAACATCATTAACATGGCCCCATAAGATAACTTGAGGGTATCCACATACCAAATTTAAAAGAATCCATTAAGGTCCAACAATTACTGTCCGGAAATGCAATTTTACCTTGGCCCTCAGGTAGCACCATGTGTAGGCAGATAGGCATAAAAAATAATCCCAAACGAGATCTTGAAGCAAGATCCCTTGACATGGGAAACAGAAAATGTTAACTTGGCCTACAGGTGGTGCCACCTATGAGCAGATCGACAAGAAAAACAATACCAAGTGAAACCTTCAGGTAAGGTACATGTATACCAAGTTCATTATTAAGTATTAAAAAGTTATTGTCTGGAAACAATTTTAAATTTACCCCCAGGTGGCACCACCTATAAGTGGGTCGGCATGAAAAAAAATGCCAAACGAGAAATTGAGGCGAGGTACCTACACACCAAATTTGGAATGAATCGGTTCAGGTTTTTAAAAGTTATTGTCTGGAAACACTTAACTTAGCTTTCAGGTAGTTCCCCTATCAACATGAAAAACATTCTCAAGCCAGATCTTGAGACAAGGTACCACCACACCAAATTCGGAAAGAATGCTTAAGGTTTTCAAAAGTTATTGTCTGGAGATGCAATTTAATTTGGCCCAAGGTGGCGCCACCCAGAAGCGGATTGGCAAGAAAAACAATTCCAAGCAAAAATATATACATGTAGACAAGGGATCCATTTACCAAATACAAAAACATGGGTCTGTGCCTGATAAATTGAAATCTTTTGGGGTTGCAATTATCCCAATATTATCCCAATATTGCAGACAACACACAAATTTCAGCTTCTGCCAAGATATATTGGAGATATATACATGTATGCTCAACCACAATATATGAGGGTCGGGCGAGGGCTAGTTTGGGAGATAGAGGGTGTGGCTCGGCGCCCTGGGGATGGGGACATGCTCTTCTTGAGGGTAGTGGTAGGTGTGCTGACATGAAAGCCATAGAAAGCTCCCTGTACATGAAACAACCACACTGACAACAATTTTGCACCCAATTCACTGTTTTTGGGGCAATTTCATACTTCAGGACCTATGTTGTCTGCTTTGGAATGTAACATATAATATAGCCATTTTCCCGGTTCAAATCGGTTATGGACTGAGATCCAGCTTGGACAAATAAATATATCCCATTCACTTAGGTTTAAACAAAGGGCCATAACTTTTGAAAATATAACCAAAAACAGAGTAACTTCACGCTGCATACCTATGGGTCACTGACCACATATCATGCAAATTTCATACTTGTTCATACAATAATTAATATTAACCGAGATCCAGACTTACAAATCCCAATTCACAAAGATTTGAAGAAAAAGGGCCATAACTCTTGAAAATATAGGCGAAATGTGGAGAAACTTCACGCCGCACAACTACAGGGCACGGACCATATATCCTGCAAATTTCATAATTGTCCATACAATATTAACCAAGATCCAGCCCGGACAAGTTCCAATTCACAAAGATTTGAAGAAAAAAGGGCCATAACTCTTTAAAATATATGCGAAACGTGGAGAAACTTCACGCTGCACAACTATAGGGCACTGACCACACATCCTGCAAATTTCATAATTGTCCATACAATATTAACCGAGATCCAGCCCGGACAAGTCTCGATTCATGAAGAATTCAGGAACAAAGGGCCATAACTTTTGAAAATATGAGCGAAACGTGGAGAAACTTTACGCTGCACAACTGTGGGTCACTAACCACATATCATGCAAATTTCATACTTGTCCATACAACATTAACCAAGATACAGCCCGGACAAGACCCATTCACAGAGATTTCAGAAAAAGGGCTATAACTCTTGAAAATTATAACGGAACACGAAAAAAACTCTACGCTGCACAACTACGAGCCACTGGCCACAGTCCATGCAAGTTTCAATCCTGTCCATGAAATATTAACCGAGATATTGCCCGGACAAGATATTCGGACGGACGGACGGACAAAGCGATCGCTATAAAAAACAGGGGTTCGGTACTGCGGGGATTTCCCCACCAGTTATTTCATATTATACTTCTGAAATATAATAAGGTTCATGCAAAAGCTTTAGGGTAAATCATTTGATGTGGAATAGAATGATTTCATAGCAAAGTTGAAGGATATTGCAGACAACACACAAATTTCAGCTTCTGCCAAGATATATTGGATACATGTATGCTCAAACACAATATATGAGGGTCGGGCGAGGGCTAGTTTGGGAGATAGAGGGTGCGGCTCGGCGCCCTGGGGATGGGGACATGCTCTTCTTGAGGGTAGTGGTAGGTGTGCTGACATGAAAGCCATAGAAAGCTCCCTGTACATGAAACAACCACACTGACAACTGCATGCCATCATCTATCACAGTCCGAAAAACCACAAGGTGGAATTCAATTCAATTCAGGAAATTGATCATATGCACAGTGTGCACCCAAACTTTAAGAACTCAGTTGTAATTAATATAGTAAGTTACACTGTGGACACAAATGGTTCCTGCAGAAGCTTCAGGGTAAATCATATGATGTGAGATACAATTATTTGATAACAAAATTGAAGAAAATGTTGTCCTTCATTTAAGACGACACGAAATTTTAAAAAACAGGGGTCCGGTACTGCGGGGATTTCCCCGCCAGTTATTTCATATTATATTTCTGAAATATAATAAGGTTCATGCAAAAGCTTTAGGGTAAATCATATGATGTGGAATAGAATGATTTCATAGCAAAGTTGAAGGAAATGTCCTTCATTTAAGACTACACAAAATTCAAAACTAACACAGGTTCGGTACTGCGGGATTCCCCTGCCAGTTATTTCATATTATACTTCTGAAAAAAAATATGATTCCTGCAAAAGCTTTAGTGTAAATCATATGATGTGGCATAGAAGGACTGGACAGCAAATTTAAGAAAATGGTGTCCTTCATTTAAAGCGACATGAAATTTAAAACAGCGAGAAGCGGAAGAAAGAAGAACAAATGACAAACGCATTTAGGCATTTAGGGATGCCTAATTATTAGACAAAGCATTTGGAAATTATCGCTTGTGAAGAATTTGAATGGAAACCACGGACATGCACAGAAGATTGGAACAAGACCCAGTGGCGCCACCTACAGGCGGATCTTGCTGAAACGTAATACCAACAGACGTCTTGTCGCAAAGAATGCAGATGCCAAATTTCGGAGGAATCCGACAAAGCATTTAGGAGTTATCGCTTACGAAGTATTTGCACGGACATGCACTAAAGATTGGAACAAGACCCAGTGGCGCCACCTACAGGCGGATCTTGCTGAAATGAAATACCAAGAGACATCTTGTCGCAAAGAATGCAGATGCCAAATTTCGGAGGAATCCGACAAAGCATTTAGAAGTTATTGCTTACGAAGTATTTGCACGGACATGTCCGTGCATGCACGGACACATAGAAGCAAGACCCCAGTGGCGCCACCTACAGGCGGATCTTGCTGAAACGTAATACCAATAGACGTCTTGTCGCAAAGAATGCAGATGCCAAATTTCGGAGGAATCCGACAAAGCATTTAGAAGTTATTGCTTACGAAGTATTTGCACGGACATGTCCGTGCATGCACGGACACATAGAAGCAAGACCCCAGTGGCGCCACCTACATGCGGATCTTGCTGAAACGTAATACCAAGAGACGCCTTGTCGCAAAGAATGCAGATGCCAAATTTCGCAAGAATCCGACAAAGCATTTAGAAGTTATCGCTTGCGAAGTATTTGCACGGACATGTCCGTGCATGCACGGAAACATAGAAGCAAGAACCATTTTAAAGTCCCCGGCCGCGTTGCGGCGGGGGACAATAAAGTAAAATGCCACGCCATGGTTGTTACAAGGCTTAACAGCTATTTAAACAGTTGTGCACTCAGGTTGAACACCCCTTGACGCATTAAATGACCCACTGACTCCCCAAAAAGGAACAACATTATGAAGATCTAGGATTACCAGTAACGATTCTAAGAAACTTAAGTTTATGAAAAGCATGCGAGCTTTGTGCAGAGGTGCTTCATTGTCTTGGGGAGCATAATTTTCTTGTAACGTTGCGCGAACCTACAAAATGATGTTTCGCCACAACGAATTCTTCAAACGTACTGCTGTAAAAATTTTGCTGTGGTATAACATGTTAAGATTATCCATGGAACTGTTTTGCATCCCTTAAAGCGATTATGAAACTCATTTGGACAATTTCTTGTGTATTCGCAGATATCAACTCATAGGTCCTGCAATATGTTGAATACGAACCCTCCATCGTATTTAACGCACAAATCCGAGCACGCCACCAATCACTGATCGTCTCTTAGGAAATCACTGAGCGTCTCTCGGAGAGTGTTCATGTATAACCCAAAGTACATGTTATTGTCACTGATTTTCTTCCATTTAACGTTATTTGAAAGAGTTCTGGGGTCCTTGAAATGTTTCCAATGACACATTCAACTGAAAGCACATATATTAAAGCTAGACACCAAGCTTCTAAGCCTCGCGATTCGAGCCCCAGAGAACATAAATTGGCATGAGAAACTGAGGACGTTTACTCCATGAGCAAGAAGAAGCCCGATGATGTTAACAGAATTGGACAAATCCCGACAAATAAACCTAATATTTTACACCAGTAAGCAACCTGTGACATAGAATATCAAATTAATGAGAAACAGTAAAACACCATAACGTGTCCCCAGAAAAGAATCAACTTCGAAATTGATAACCATTGTCACTTCATCGAGAGAATTTTCGCTTTTGATTGGGGTTCCCTTGATAAATTGCCCATGAATTAGCGATCAGACACATGCACTAGAACACTACACCAGTTTTGATTCAGAATAAACCGTCGATCGAAGCTCAACAAGAGAATAAAATACTGAGATTCACGAATTGTCATTCGTCAGTAATGAAGTTATGTTTATGTGTGAAAATTATTCCCTGGACGGTGACGATATTGGCTTCAGTCCCGATCCGTTGAATCTCTGCCAAAGACCAGAATTTTCTCGATTTTTTTCCGCCTTCGTTGCAACGATTAATGGAAAACCGTTGATACCAGTGGCAAGTATGGTTTGTTCTATTCAGCTCAAATTTTATTTCGATTCACTGCTCGGTAACATGCCTGGCCAGGGGACTATTGCGGGGCCTGAGCACTGCTTTCAGCAGGCAGAGAAAACAGCAAGATGAGGACCTCACGTGTAGAGGCGAGCACAGCTTGAAATTTTGTCGGATATTGTTTGTCAAGAAGTTTGTCACCTTGTAGCACTTGAAATAAACTACTTCCTGCCGAAAGATGAAAGTCTAAATTCAATTAACCCAGAATATATTATAATCGATAATAACTGGTACATTTCCGACCTGAAGTTGCCAAAATTATCATAAATGTAAGCTTATTAGTTCTTTATTGTATTTGATCCATATTATCATATTTACACCAGGTATCAATAGGTGAAAAGCCCGCTTCATGTTATAAACATCATGAGAACGAACCGGAGATCACGCCGTGGCCCACGTGCTGTGCACTTGTCGCCGCCACTGGGACAAGACAGCATTGCTCAACGATTAATGTGGAAAGGGCGCAGTAAATGTGATTATTCGTAATGTACCAAATTGTGCAATATTATGTAATTGAGGCGCCTTTGACTTGTGACATCAGGCATTTCGATTTACATTAGAGGTTATCGCATTTTAATAATCAGAACATAACTGAAGATAAACTTCAATGGTTATCTGATTATTAAAAGTACATGCAATAAGCTTTACAAGCACAAGATGTCATAATAATGGTATTCTGTTATTCCATGCTTCATAATTTAAGAAGTAATGCATTATAAAAGCAAAAAAAATCTTAAGTCTGAAGTCAGAAGTCGGAAGTCTGAAGTCGGAAGTCAGAAGTCAAAAAGTAAAACTCTGAAGAACCCTCTCAGCTTTCGTAAATTCCTTTCAGTCGGGTATCCTGCACTTTAGTATCGATGACATCCAGCAGATCTCGAGAATTTTATTAGCTTATTATTAGACACCCTCTCCCTCCCTCCACTTCGGCAGAAAAGCACGGTCGATCCTGTGTAGAGGTCTGGCTTGTCTCGCTGTCTGCACTCGGGCAGGACTGGCGCACTGGTTTCTCGTTGACCTCCCTGGTTCCACACGGTGTTACACAGAATATTCTCATTTCAAATAAAATCGGCATTCGCCCTTGATTTCGTTCATGTCTACCCAGAGTTCCCTGTCGTTGAATTAAGTTGTTTTTCATGTTTTCTCTTCAACTTTGGTGCGACATTTTCATGATATGACCCCGATTTCGAGTTGAACTGAGGAATGTGTTTTATTTTCCGCGCAAGTTCGTGTTGCACTCTGCTCTGGCCCTGCACTGTCGAACTGCAGTCACGTCGTGCATGTGTAGGTGCACGCGTACGTGACGAGTCGGTCCCATTATCGCCATTGCGGGTATTTCTTATTCATTTTATGCCTATTTATGTTTTATTTCCTGTCAAAATCTGGTCATCATAAGGCATAATAACATACAAATCCTTCTCAAATATTCAGCTTGTTTTTCTTTGGCGCATAAACCTTGTGGAGGTTCGGTCAGTTGCCTCATCACTGTGTCCACGGTGACATGTATTTGTTCGCTGTGACGTCATTTTCCATATCATCACAGTGATGATATATTTGATATCATCACTGTGAAAATATCGCTTTTATTCGATTGATAATTTTCACTATCTCATCACCAAGTATATAATAAAACTATGTATCGGACAAGAAGCTACACACTTTTTTTTTTGACTGCGTTGTGTACCCGAAGACATCCCAAGGATGACGAGGAATTATCAACATTCAAGATGTATTGTACCCTGTACATTGTTAGAGGTCGGGTACTTGGCAAAACATTTACATAAAGTACAGTGCGTATGAATGTTATGGTACAGAAATGACAATTTGGTATGAAGTAACTTATATATATGGATTTTTTTTGCGAGAAAAACTAATTTGTCCGCCAGCGGCTGTTATGGTGTATCCCTGTCACCTAGATGTTCCTGTGAACACCTTCAATGAAGAGCGCACGGCCTGTAGTACCGGTGTGATGGATAAGAATGTCCTGGTGATTAGTGTCCCTTTTCATATCCTTTTGTATTGCAACTAAGGACGGATACTTGTCCCCAATGTGGAGAAAAGTGTCCAAGCTAGGTTAGAAGATAGGAGCCGGACACTCGTAGCCAACGGATATTCTTAGCCTCCACACCGACTCAAGCTGAATTGTTGCCCAGGTGCCATGAATAGATGAGATGTGGCCATATAGTAGCCATGTGGATTTGGAAACTAAAGAGTTTTGTGAGCGTCCGATGTAAGAAATGCCTTGTAAAGTCAAATTACGATACAAGGGATGAATCTCAAGGCCGAGTCACCAACAAAATTCCAGACATACACCAACAAGTAGGCGATAACACACAATTGCTGTGGAACCAAACAACAGAGTAGGCTGACCATAAGCTGACCATAAGTCATATGGCCCCACAGACCGATATTATGACTCGGTTGAACCCAATTAGGACCCCCAAAGGAATTCCCGGATGTAATGGTGTTCCCGTATCTCAGCCATCCTTTTATTGTAGATGTTCATGTAGGAACCTTGCCAAATGCGAGGAACGCTTCAAAGTAAAGACAAATCATCTTCGTTCACCATGCCATTTTTACGCTCACAATATGCTACATACATGTAGTAACCACAGACTACCGTAGCCTATTAAAAGGCGTATGAAGTGTTGTTGTATCACTTAGCGTGGACATTTAACTCCAAGTTTCCGGAGAGGCGTGTAGACGTTCGCTCGTAAACATGTGTACCATACTGTAAGTCACTCTACATGTAACGTAATAGCCCTGTATACCGTCAAAGAACGCTCGCTTTCTACGGAATGCACAAGTCATGAAAACTAACTCACTCTGATCAGTTTAACTACACCTGCGCTAGTATTCGGTGAATAAAGTGGCATATTTCGTTTCAGAGTAATAGAATGGGCTTAGTGCCGCGTGAAGATACTAGAAGCATATGCCCTGTCAATTAGACACTTCAGGATGTACGACTACTGACAGGTGAAATTATACAGTTCGCATGGCAATTGGCAAATACGTAAGGCGGCGCCGTGAGAGGAACGCTTTGTTAGCAGACCTTTTGTACATGTATGATCTTTGATAGCATTTCAACAACTTTTTCGACCACCTTTAACTCTGCCATTGCAGGTCATGATAACTGCAATGCGTTTCCAACGTTGTCACAATATTGCACCCAACCCCGGCTATCACACAGCCAGAACAAATGTGACAGCTACACTCTTAGAAATCTTAGTTCTTTAGAACATTGTTTCTACATAGAACCAGACTTGGTTCTCTGTGGAACCAATATTGTGTCCATTTGATTTTTTTTATCTGGCTCCACCTGTATGAGAGGTAGTAGAAAACACGGTGGGAGGGCAAACAACCCTCTGAGAGAGGAAAGTGCATTCTGGGATACAATGTAACCACGTCCCGGAGAGGTTGAGGCGAACGAAGCAGGTAATGGAACATGACAGCTGGAGGTCTTTTGAAGTTTTGACAGTTGTCGTTTCCCGATGTTCCTGCAAATATATCCTATTGAATAATACACACCTCAAGGATTGCTTTAATGTACATTTCATGTCTCCTACTGTTTTCGTGATCCCGTAGGAGTGTGTACAATTTCCCGATGGCCATCAGAAACGTACAGTACATGTGTTCGGAGTTGAAATTAGCGCAAGAACTGAATGAAATCAGCTGTTATAACGCAGCAGGTGATGCAGATACCCCTGCAGATTAATGGCAGATCATCTTGTGAGAGATATCACACTAATTTCTGACAGAAACTCGATCTGACCCAGGACGCCCATGTAGAGAGGAGCGTTACGCCCTCTGTAAGAGGAAGGGTCTGGTCGGCTTTCCCCAACACTGACACTGTGACGTAGCTAAAGATTCATAGCGTCTCAATTCCCTCATCGCTATGCCGACAACGCATACTTTTCTATGGTGATTTACAAACATAATTACCGCGCACTTACCTTTACCTTCGCGCACTATTGGACATCATTTTCATCAAAAAGACGAAAAGTCATGAAGCATGCCAGCCATAGACAACCTCTCACACACGTCGGACAAAACTGTCAAATTTTGTTTATAATATTCGTTCCAGTTCCCATGCTGACAAAACAAAGTTTTTTTGGTTGTTTTTTTACCCAGTGTCTTTTGTGGGGCATACGGTTTGATTACTGGCACGCTTTCTACGGTATTTTCTGGGGTTTCGGGTAGGCCTAGAGATGTACTGGCGTCATCCGAGGATATTGTCATGTGTTGAGGGGTTTTCGGTCCCAAGCTTTTCTTGGGCACGATTATCTTTCATAAGCCTGTAGAAAGTTACGAAAGATAGTGCCACGGCACTGTAGCTCATCTGGCTGTAACTGGCGAAAGTAGCTGCAAGAAATTTTTACTAAAGAACTGCAACAGATGAGTTTCTAACTTGTGTTGCCCCGCTGAACACTAAATGATCCATGTAGTAATTTCCTGAGATTTCATGATGAAGTTTCATGGGAAATTCAAGATGCGGCCATATTGGATTTTCGAAATGGACCAAAAAATGTATCTTGCACAACTGGACCACAAGGGCAACCTGCGTACCCAATTTGACAAAGATGCATGCAGTAATTTCCTGAGAATTCACGATGATAAAATTTCATTGGGAAATTCAAGATGGCTGCCTGGTGGCCATATTGGATTTTCGAATCGGACCAGAAAAGGCATCTTGCACAACTAGACCTCGAGGGGAACCTGTGTATCAAATTTGAGAAAGATCAATTAGTAGTTCCTGAGAAATCGCGATAACAAAGTTTCATGGGAAAATTCAAGATGGCCACCTGGTGGCCATATTGGACTCTCGAATCAAATCACAAAAGGTATCTTGCACAACTAGATCCCAGGGGAACCTGTGTACCAAATTTGAGGAAGATCCATGCAGTACTTCCTGAGAAATCACGATAACAAAGTTTCATAGGGAAATCCAAGATGGTCGCCTGATGGCCGTATTGGATTTTCGAATCAGTGAAGGAATCTTGCACACCTAGACCCCAAGGGGAACCTGTGTACCAAATTTGAGAAAGATCCATGCAGTACTTCCTGAGAAATCACGATAACAATGTTTCATGGGGAAATCCAAGATGGCCGCCTGGTGGCCATATTGGATTTTTGAATCGGACCACAAAAGGTATCTTGCGCAACTAGACCCTCAAGTGGAACCTGTGTACCAAATTTGAGAAAGATCCATTGGTTCCTGAGAAATCGTGATAACAAATTTTCATGGGAATATCCAAGATGGCCACCTAGTGGCCATATTGGATTGTCGAATCGGACCGAAAAAGGTATCTTGTACAACTAGAATCCAAGGGGAACCTGCGTGCCAAATTTGAGAAACATCCATGTAGTACTTCCTGAGAAATCACGATAACAATGTTTCATGGGGAAATCCAAGTTGGCCGCCTGGTGGTCATATTGAACATTCAAATTGAACTAAAGTACACATGCTGTATAACTAGACCCAAAGGGGAATCGGTGTACCAAATTTGAGAAAGATCCATGAAGTAGTTACCGAAAAATAATGACAAGATTTCACTGGCAAGTTCGAGATGCATGACCGCCATGCAGCCAAATTTAAAATCATATCGACACCGCATGAACACATTCTGGTGTACTCATTGGGGGAAACATGCATGCCAAGTTTCAGCTTAATCGGTCAAGTGGTTTCAGAGAAGAAGATGTTTACGGACGACGCACGACTAACGACGGACGACGGACAATCAGGCCATGGCATTAGCCCATCGGGCCTTCGGCCCAGATGAGCTAAAAAGGAAGGAGAGACTAGAATAAAATTCTAGAGTGTATAACTCTCTTCAAGCATTATATGGGAAATTTTAAAGAATGTTTAATTGTGGAGCAACTGGACTTCAGTCAAGAAAAACATAGCTAGAGTGCGTGTACAAGAAATATGCTGAAAATATGGCGAATGGCAGCTATCTACTCCCTCATCACTAACTGATCCCCAAGACCCATCCTCCACCCTGATTCCTCAACGTTTCAGGGACCATTTCCCCCACTACTGTCCGTCGCTGTACAAAGTCACTTTGACCTGTGCTTCGTCTTCGTCGGCGTCGGGCCTTACAACAGACTGGTATATTCTGAATAAGAAGCTGCACCCCGTTAACATTCACCTCGTTTTACTACGAGTCGTTTTCTTACACCTGACCGTCACACGGGTCACTGGCACATTACTTTGGGCAACTTGATTTCTAGCACACTGGAATATAGCTAGAACTAATTGTCTAAGTTCACCGCTACGTTATTTGAGTTGGACGCGATAGCTTAGATATGATAGCCGCCACCTTGCAACGGTAGGACCTAGTTTCAATCGAAGCCTGTAATCAATTCGCGGCTTACCAAGACATAAAACTGGGATCATTCTTTGTCCCCTTCCGCTTCAAATACCACTTTCCTTTGCGCTATATATCGCCCATAATATTAGTTAGACACCACTTCTTCTCACGATCTCATAGGCCCGGTAGCCGTTTTCAACAAATATGGACTCGCCCTCTCGGAAAAGCACAGACTGGTACCTCACCCTCTTCCGAAATTCGAACCTCCACCAGATATCCACGAACGCAGCTGTCTGCTGCAACATGGACAGGACGACTCCTTTTCACTCCAACAAAATCCCACCAGCGAGCGAGTTTAAGAAAACGTCCCAAACACTGAGCATATGTGATGATTAGAAATGGTGTCTAACTAATATTATGGGCGATATATAGCGCGAAAGAAGGTGGTATTCGAAGAGGAAGGGGCAAAAAGTATTGGCATAGCAGTTTTATGTCTTGGCAAACCGTGAATTGATTACAGATTTCCATTGAAACTGGCTCCTACCGTAGCAAGGCGGCGGCTATCATATCTAAGCTACCGCGTCGAACCCAAATAACATAGCGGTGAACTTAGTATTCAGATCTAGAATATAGCATGTACAAATCAGAAGGTGTCGGTGTTTAATATATTTTTTGAGTTATTCAATTGGACAAATTTTATTGCAAAATTTGCATGATGCTATTATCATCCCATCAGGTTCTCCAGTGTTTCTTCTCCGCTGTTTCACCCTATTCAGTGTCAAGCTATATTTTCTCTTCCTGACAGCGCGTGTTCCTGGAATAAGAAATGGTCTTTTTGTATGACTTATTCTCTCGAAAATACATGGTAGAAGATTTTTTCTACATGACAGTGGGATACCAGTAACTCACATGGAACTAGAAATATTAGCAAGTGATACACACTCAGAAACTGGAATCTTCTGGAATGCATCTCACAGAACTCACTCTCAGAAAGCGATCATTCCACAAAATATGATCCCATACAGCCTGTCATCTCACGTATGATTCTTTAATATATTTACATCACGTGTATGGTCTCATTGGTTGGCCATTCACATAAAAAACATTCACCGAGAGGCGACGAAGCAGTGTTCTCGAAAGTGACTGTTACTCTTGACATCGGCGTTACAATATCCTACATTCATAGTGCGAACCTCCCTGCAAACGGGTTACATTCGCCAAATATTTAAACCCATGAACGAGCGTTTAATCACGTAGGCCACTATTGAACAACGTTTTGCATATGATAACACCATCGATATATTTCATATGCCTGAAAACTAAAGCTCTCGGTGATCTCAGTTTCTTTAAATCACTATTTTTCTGTCCAATATGGCACGTTTGATTCGCTCTGGCAAATGTAGTGCCCGAGTTGTACACGTTCTCTCGGTCATATGCATTATGAAATACATTGTATGAAAGTGTATCCCGAATCTATATTGGTATGGGCCTTCAACGCAAAATATCGGGCAAGATTATCGCCCGTAATAATCATAATACACGCGATCATTTCTCACCTTGGTCACCGGTAGCTGACATTTTCCTCGCAACATCGTAGTTACATCCATCTCAGAATGCACTTTCCTCTCTCAGAGGGTTGTTTCCCCTCCCACCGTGGAAAAGGCGCCTATCTAGCCACTTGAGCAAGATCATGGATCAGTGACGTCATGACCCTGTGACCTGTTAATCTCGTGAACTTTTGACAAAGTCAATATTGTTCTTGTTTTTGGCGCTGACTGGCTGTTCCAAATTTCGCTATGGCTATAAACAATTGATAACGTAATCTTCACGTAATCCCACTTTCAGTAGGTCCCGCGGTAAATGTACTCTCAGCCTCTGATACAAGTAATTTCTCGACATTATGTTGTTTAGACTCCATCGTTTGTACTAGTATCCTTCTCGTGTGATGTTGATATAGATCTGCTCCACAATCTCCGACGTTAATTAGATTATTAGATCCACCATATGCCAGTCGCATTTGACTCAGCAAACTATCCGATCTCGATAAGTGCTTAGAGCAAGGAGGACATGTGTCAAACATGGAATATATGGATGTAATCGATGCGTTACGGCGAACACCTTCATGGCAAATGACGCAGTTCGATTATATCACTCTCTATATATAAATCAAGTGATGTCGTTATGCATGTTGGAGAGGTAATATGATGATTTTGTTAAATATTATTCAAAAACGCCGTCACCTTCACATTTTCCTCTTCTTGTTGATTTTCTAGACCTTTTGACGGGTTCCCATTTCCGTTTCCTTTTTATGGGTATAGGTGGTGCTTAACACCGATGTCTGACGCTGTCTATCGGATGTAATCGTCGCCATTTTACCCCCTCAACAAGTGGATTAACAGTTGCGCTGATTTTGAAGGTTTAACTAGTCCTCTTTCCCCATGTAGAGGCTCTTCTTGCTGCATGAAAATTCTAGCCTACATATAATTTGATTCACTTATCAGCATCGATAACGTAGTTTTCTGCCAACGGCAACATGGTAAAGCCATAGTAGTGACGATGTGATGCTTTCGATGGTTTCTCAAAAAAAATGCGAATAATCCACTCGAAGCAGTCATAATAAGAAATATAATAGTGAAAACTCGACAGTCCTATATATTCTCGATGTTGTCCTGTAGAACCCAGCTCGCCAAAAGACTAACCTACATATTTTACCAATTTTTATACGCCCGTCGATATATTGCGATCACGATTTCAGTCCGTCTGTCTGTCTGGCTGTTAACTTTTTTTTGTCCGTGCGATATCTTTAGTTCCATGTCATGGATTGGTACCAAACTTTGGGCATTCCTGACCCCAATCTAATTAAAATTAAATCCTATCTGCTCCCCGATTTGGATATGTCGCTTGAAGGACCTAGGCTGGCAGTAAGTCGAGTGTCAACCAATCCTGAGAACGCTTCATATAATAGTCACAGTTGCCTGGCCTGTAGGATATTGGATGGTCGATGTCTACGTATAATTATTTTCAATAAATTATGAAAATTAATAAATATAAAAAAAAAAATTTAAATCGATTTTTTTAAAAATATTTTTTCTAAGTGTATTTCTCTTGCATCTTTGGCTCAATTAAAGTCATTCACTATAATGTCAAGCCGAGTCACTACAGTTTTTAATTATCTACCATACCCTGCCCTCTATGACATAGAATAGAGGAAAGAAGTTGGGAATAGAACCGCTCAACACGGTCATTTCAAAACATTCTCAAAAAAGAACGAAAGCCTAACTTTCCAAATGCCATCCGCTTTTTACTTCCCAAGTGGACCAACCTTCGGAATATATGCGATTTGAATATCTAAACCTTCCCTTGGGAAGAGAAATTCATTCTTCGCGCCAAAACACGGCTTTTCAAACTTTTAGCCAGCTCTCCGGCAAAAAGCACTTCCGTCATAGTTTTAAGGACCGGGCTATACAATATTATCAGCGACGATTGGTCGAAATTATCCGCAAAAGTCATCTCCCGCCCACTGGATTATCTGCCCCTGACTTTTGGGGATAATTTCGACCAATCGTCGCTGATAATATTGTATAGCCCGGTCACTTCACTTCGGCAGAAGGCGCAGGCTAACTAAAGACTGAAAAGCTGCATTTTTAAGCAGAAAACAATTTCTTTCCCCAAGGGTAGGTTTAGATATTCAAAGCGCATATATTCCGAAGGTAGGTCCACTTGGGAAGTAAAAAACGGGTGGCATTTGGAAAGGTAGGCTTTCGTTCTTTTTTGAGAATGTTTTGAAATGACCGTGTTGAGCGGTTCTATTCCCAACTTCTCTTTTTTTCTATGTCATAGAGGACAGGGTATGGTAGATAATTAAAAACTGTAGTGACTCGGCTTGACATTATAGGGAATGACTTTAATTGAGCCAAAGGTGAAAGAGAAATACACTTAGAAAAAATATTTAAAAAGAAATCGATTTAATTTTTTTTTTATATTTATTAATTTTCATGATTTATTGGGAATAATTATACGTAGACATCGACCATCCAATATCCTACAGGCCAGGCAACTGTGTTCATAGTGCTTTGAAGGGAACATTAATGATAGAGAATTTTTGGTTGGCTCTGTCGACTAGACGCCGCGCTGGCGGGGTGCTTTTTTAAGTTGCCGCGGTCCCGACATTGTGGCACCATAATACGGGGTAGATATATGGACTGATCTTTGGTGTAAACATTGGGGTAAACGGACACGGTGACCTTATCTCCCTTCCCCGAGTGCAAGTGCATTTTTCTAGATGCGACCATGATGTCATAATGCTATTAAATATTCATGGTTTGGGCCCTCAAAACACCAAATTCAATTGAAATACGTAAGATCCTATATAGCGACATGTAAGATTGGGGAGCATTAATAAGATATCACCCATGGATCAAAGAGAAACCATCTTCATTTTGAGTTCAAGGTCAAGGTCACTGTGATACAGTAAACCATTGAAAATTGTTTATGCTATAAACACAGTTCAGACTAGATCTAAGCCTATTGATATTTACCCCTCGGCCAAGTTTGACCGAATGGTATTGTCTGCATGGTTCTTCCGTCCGTCTGTCTGTCCTATTGCTTGTTAACACAATATCTCTTGAATGATTATAACCAGACTTTCTAAATTCATTTAACATGAATTTAACACTGTCGATGAGTCAGAATCCTAGTCAAGATGCCTGATCTGAACCAAATTTGAGAATTGGTGATAACTTTTGAAGGATTACATCTAGGCTCTCCTATGTCATGCTACATATGCAACTGATGATTGACTAGAAGCCTTTCCAATTTGTTTGACCTTGACTTATTTTATCAAGGTGGTCAAATTTTAGTTATTGCAGTATCTTGAGAAATCATGGTTCAGCTCTTCAAATTTACACTACAGTACATATATGCAACTGGTGATTATTTAAAGACCTATTCAAGTTGGCCGACCTTGACCTATGTCATCAAGGTCTAGTTAATACAATAGATTTTAAAGGGTTTTAGTTATGCATGGATGGGTGTATATTGCAGTCCATAAGGCTCTTGTTTTATCCTTCCTCTGCGTAATTTAAATATATTTTCTATACACTATGATGGATCCGGGTCTTTTTGTGCCTGTTGTACTTGGTTTTTTTTTGATAGAAGCATTCTGCCCTTTGAAACACAAATCTAGCATGGGAAATTCTCACAGTGTCGCCTCATCGAAAATGATCGGGGCGGTTTTACACTCGTCTTCAGTCAATTCTGCTGACGTTTCTACAACGTATCTACGTATAGCCACTTCCACACTAGCGATTCTCTTTGCTTTCTGATCCAGGGATCTGTGGGGGCGATGATTGCAATCGGGTACAATACTTTGAAAAGACCTCTTTTTAGCGATATGTTTGTTTGTGAGTAAAGCATCTGTACATGATTTAATTGATTATCCTGATACCTAGAAGTAATTACTTTTCCTCTCATTTTGTGTGACGCAATATATAAATCGCTTCTCTTTTAAATAGGCGGTCAACCATCCGTTCGTATATTCACTCTCGTTATCGAATCTATCGGAGACGTATAGGTTGTCTCCCTTCTTTGAAAATTTTCTCCAATCCCCTAATGGATTCATGAGATTTTTTCAGTACTATCCATAAGTATCTGGAGAAAATGTCGTTAACTTTGACAGAAAGTTGATTGACCAAATATAATGCCGGAGATCACTAGAGCTTTCTTCACTCTGAGGTATATATGTTTATAAAGAATTTTTTCGGCTATGAAGATAGGATAGCTATGAAGATAAACTAAAATTCACGTTCACGCCATTTCCACTGAGCTAGCAATCACGATCTTGTAAAATTGGGCCTTCCATTCAAGATGTTCTGCTCTTGTTGATTTGGAGTTGTCTAATCAATATACCTGGTCAGTGTGGATCACCTGTATCTATATGATAACCGGAATATTTATCGCATAACTGCATTGAAAGTTGCTTCTTGTTCACCATTGAATGTAGGCTTTGTAAGAAAAGATGGCTGTATTGGAGGTTATCAGTTTTCCTTGCATCGTAACATCTATTTGAGACCACATCGACTGTAATAATAATCTATTCGCATTGCTTTGCGTTTAACGTATAGCCTACTACCTCTACGGTCTGTATAATCCATACCTTGACCAGAAAACGAAAACTCTATCGGGCCGTCATTTGTGATTTGTGAAGATAGTGTAACCACTACAATATACATTCGCTCCACCGCCGGGAGGAAACAATTCATTCATTAGGCTGAGTTTCCGTAAACGCTGATTAAACACGAAGTATCTCGTCAAATGAAGTTATCGATGAAGGTTACGCGAGGAATGAAGCCGCTTCATCTCGTTCATTCTTTATATATATTTCGAGATACCGAAATCGCTAAGGAGTTTGGGAAGGTATTGTCAAGGGAGCCAAGCCTTCAACTTCAGTAGGATGAAGTGGAGTTGCTCTCCCTTCTCAGATATGGGATTCGCCGCATATGTTGGAATACTCATATACAGTCGACTTTCATGTGATGAGGCTGGGACAGATTGGGGATGAATATCTCAATAGTCCGACAAACTATCCTCTATATAATCGCAATGAGTTATTAAAGTCAACCTGGAAATGACTGGAATTGTGTGAAATTAATTGGCGTCTGTGCTGCGAACGATGATATAGGTGTCCATTCTAGTAGTGACTTCTGATGATTCTCAAATTGACATTTGGGCGGAATTGCTTTTAATCTGGTTAATCTTAGACATTGTATTAATATAATACCGATGTTTGCACCCTTAAGCCTAATAAGTGCTTTCTCGTACTGAAGCATGTGTCCAGTTCAAACGTCTGTTTCGATTGAGTAATTTGTATGGAGTGGACAGTTTTAATTAGTCGCAAGTCTGATCAGGTTTTACATATCATGACGAGAATAAATGCAAAGGTGTCGTGCCATATACGATCTGTTTAAAATCTGTGTATATTTTATGAAGACTCGGACTGACCTCCCTCTCTACCTGGCGGTATTATCGGTGAATACAGTGTATATGTGAGGCTGTTTTCCACAGTTGTGTCAATGTATCATTTGCCGATTATGGCGTTTCAGTCAAATTAAGCTGTCGTGATATGAAACTTTCAAAGGCATCTCCGTTATCATGGTCACAGTTGAGAATACTGGGTTCATGTTACTATGCAAAACATAGTACAATTAAAATTGATCCCACTCAAACTGGAGTTCATTTTCACTCAGGTTTGAGTGAATTTCTGGGTAAATTCTGCTCGAATTTGTGTGACTGTAACTTGAGTGAATCATTACTTGTACCTCATAATTGAGTGGTACCGCTATCAATTTCCACCCAAAACTTGAGTAAATTTCACTTAAGTTTTCTAGTTTAAATGCATACTAAAAGAATGAACATTACAGGCCAGTGATAACATTCACTTTTGGCAGGACAATATATAGAGGATATCACCTGTTTCTTGACGAATACCATAAATATTTCATCGAGTGGGGTGAGAAAATGCCAATTTTCTCACCCCACGAGATGAAATATTTATGGTATACACAGAATATTCTCATTTCAAATAAAATCGGCATTCGCCCTTGATTTCGTTCATGTCTACCCAGAGTTCCCTGTCGTTGAATTAAGTTGTTTTTCATGTTTTCTCTTCAACTTTGGTGCGACATTTTCATGATATGACCCCGATTTCGAGCCTTGCACTGAGGAATGTGTTTTATTTTCCGCGCAAGTTCGTGTTGCACTCTGCTCTGGGCCTGCACTGTCGAACTGCAGTCACGTCGTGCATGTGTAGGTGCACGCGTACGTGACGAGTCGGTCCCATTATCGCCATTGCGGGTATTTCTTATTCATTTTATGCCTATGTGTGTTTTATTTCCTGTCAAAATCTGGTCATCATAAGGCATAATAACATACAAATCCTTCTCAAATATTCAGCTTGTTTTTCTTTGGCGCATAAACCTTGTGGAGGTTCGGTCAGTTGCCTCATCACTGTGTCCACGGTGACATGTATTTGTTCGCTGTGACGTCATTTTCCATATCATCACAGTGATGATATATTTGATATCATCACTGTGAAAATATCGCTTTTATTCGATTGATAATTTTCACTATCTCATCACCAAGTATATTATAAAACTATGTATCGGACAAGAAGCTACAAACTTTTTTTTTTGACTGCGTTGTACACGAAGACATCCCAAGGATGACGAGGAATTATCAACATTCAAGATGTATTGTACCCTGTACATTGTTAGAGGTCGGGTACTTGGCAAAACATTTACATAAAGTACAGTGCGTATGAATGTTATGGTACAGAAATGACAATTTGGTATGAAGTAACTTATATATATGGATTTTTTTTTTTTTTTGCGAGAAAAACTAATTTGTCCGCCAGCGGCTGTTATGGTGTATCCCTGTCACCTAGATGTTCCTGTGAACACCTTCAATGAAGAGCGCACGGCCTGTAGTACCGGTGTGATGGATAAGAATGTCCTGGTGATTAGTGTCCCTTTTCATATCCTTTTGTATTGCAACTAAGGACGGATACTTGTCCCCAATGTGGAGAAAAGTGTCCAAGCTAGGTTAGAAGATAGGAGCCGGACACTCGTAGCCAACGGATATTCTTAGCCTCCACACCGACTCAAGCTGAATTGTTTCCCAGGTGCCATGAATAGATGAGATGTGGCCATATAGTAGCCATGTGAAATTGGAAACTAAAGAGTTTTGTGAGCGTCCGATGTAAGAAATAGCTCAAAGTAGAAACAATGGGGAAAATGTCCATGGAACGCAGGTTCAGAACGCCATTTTGTAAGACCTGACGCCACCAGTGCGATTTCTGCCTTGTAAAGTCAAATTACGATACAAGGGATGAATCTCAAGGCCGAGTCACCAACAAAATTCCAGACATACACCAACAAGTAGGCGATAACACACAATTGCTGTGGAACCAAACAACAGAGTAGGCTGACCATAAGCTGACCATAAGTCATATGGCCCCACAGACCGATATTATGACTCGGTTGCACCGAATTAGGACCCCCAAAGGAATTCCCGGATGTAATGGTGTTCCCGTATCTCAGCCATCCTTTTATTGTAGATGTTCATGTAGGAACCTTGCCAAATGCGAGGAACGCTTCAAAGTAAAGACAAATCATCTTCGTTCACCATGCCATTTTTACGCTCACAATATGCTACATACATGTAGTAACCACAGACTACCGTAGCCTATTAAAAGGCGTATGAAGTGTTGTTGTATCACTTAGCGTGGACATTTAACTCCAAGTTTCCGGAGAGGCGTGTAGACGTTCGCTCGTAAACATGTGTACCATACTGTAAGTCACTCTACATGTAACGTAATAGCCCTGTATATACCGTCAAAGAACGCTCGCTTTCTACGGAATGCACAAGTCATGAAAGCTAACTCACTCTGATCAGTTTAACTACACCTGCGCTAGTATTCGGTAAATAAAGTGGCATATTTCGTTTCAGAGTAATAGAATGGGCTTAGTGCCGCGTGAAGATACTAGAAGCATATGCCCTGTCAATTAGACACTTCAGGATGTACGACTACTGACAGGTGAAATTATACAGTTCGCATGGCAATTGGCAAATACGTAAGGCGGCGCCGTGAGAGGAACGCTTTGTTAGCAGACCTTTTGTACATGTATGATCTTTGATAGCATTTCAATAACTTTTTCGACCACCTTTAACTCTGCCATTGCAGGTCATGATAACTGCAATGCGTTTCCAACGTTGTCACAATATTGCACCCAACCCCGGCTACCACACAGCCAGAACAAATGTGACAGCTACACTCTTAGAAATCTTAGTTCTTTAGAACATTGTTTCGACATACAACCAGACTTGGTTCTCTGTGGAACCAATTTTGTGTCCATTTGATTTTTTTTATCTGGCTCCACCTGTATGAGAGGTAGTAGAAAAGGCGCCTATCTAGCCACTTGAGCAAGATCATGGATCAGTGACGTCATGATCCCGTGACCTGTTAATCTCGTGAACTTTTGACATCGTGCGACGTTATTTGACCCCGTGAGCTGTTAATCTCGTGAACTTTTGACATCGTGCGAAGTATATGGATTAGTATAGACGGATTTTTGCTATGCTTTATTCCAATTATCTTATGTCATGCAGTTTGAAGGAGTCTGGGACATTCATGCTTTAAAGCTGTTGTAGATGTGGATATGCGAATGTGTGGATATGTGGAAATTTTCCAATATAACTCGTCATTTTTTTTCAACTCATGTTTCCGTATCATCACTATATGACAGATATTCGCTAGTTGTTAACTTCGTGAATAAGTCATTTCGCTGTTCAATACTCCGTCTAATAGCTTCCCCAAAGTCAATATTGTTCTTGTTTTTGGCGCTGACTGGCTGTTCAAAATTTCGCTATGGCTATAAACAATTGATAACGTAATCTTCACGTAATCCCACTTTCAGTATAGGTCCCGCGGTAAATGTACTCTCAGCCTCTGATACAAGTAATTTCTCGACATTATGTTGTTTAGACTCCATCGTTTGTACTAGTATCCTTCTCGTGTGATGTTGATATAGATCTGCTCCACAATCTCCGACGTTAATTAGATTATTAGATCCACCATATGCCAGTCGCATTTGACTCAGCAAACTATCCGATCTCGATAAGTGCTTAGAGCAAGGAGGACATGTGTCAAACATGGAATATATGGATGTAATCGATGCGTTACGGCGAACACCTTCATGGCAAATGACGCAGTTCGATTATATCACTCTCTATATATAAATCAAGTGATGTCGTTATGCATGTTGGAGAGGTAATATGATGATTTTGTTAAATATTATTCAAAAACGCCGTCACCTTCACATTTTCCTCTTCTTGTTGATTTTCTAGACCTTTTGACGGGTTCCCATTTCCGTTTCCTTTTTATGGGTATAGGTGGTGCTTAACACCGATGTCTGACGCTGTCTATCGGATGTAATCGTCGCCATTTTACCCCCTCAACAAGTGGATTAACAGTTGCGCTGATTTTGAAGGTTTAACTAGTCCTCTTTCCCCATGTAGAGGCTCTTCTTGCTGCATGAAAATTCTAGCCTACATATAATTTGATTCACTTATCAGCATCGATAACGTAGTTTTCTGCCAACGGCAACATGGTAAAGCCATAGTAGTGACGATGTGATGCTTTCGATGGTTTCTCAAAAAAAATGCGAATAATCCACTCGAAGCAGTCATAATAAGAAATATAATAGTGAAAACTCGACAGTCCTATATATTCTCGATGTTGTCCTGTAGAACCCAGCTCGCCAAAAGACTAACCTACATATTTTACCAATTTTTATACGCCCGTCGATATATTGCGATCACGATTTCAGTCCGTCTGTCTGTCTGGCTGTTAACTTTTTTTTGTCCGTGCGATATCTTTAGTTCCATGTCATGGATTGGTACCAAACTTTGGGCATTCCTGACCCCAATCTAATTAAAATTAAATCCTATCTGCTCCCCGATTTGGATATGTCGCTTGAAGGACCTAGGCTGGCAGTAAGTCGAGTGTCAACCAATCCTGAGAACGCTTCATAGTCACAGTTGCCTGGCCTGCAGGATGGTCGATGGTCGATGTCTACGTATAATTATTTTCAATAAATTATGAAAATTAATAAATATAAAAAAAGAATTTAAATCGATTTTTTTTAAAAATATTTTTTCTAAGTGTATTTCTCTTGCATCTTTGGCTCAATTAAAGTCATTCACTATAGTGTCAAGCCGAGTCACTACAGTTTTTAATTATCTACCATACCCTGCCCTCTATGACATAGAATAGAGGAAAGAAGTTGGGAATAGAACCGCTCAACACGGTCATTTCAAAACATTCTCAAAAAAGAACGAAAGCCTAACTTTCCAAATGCCATCCGTTTTTTACTTCACAAGTGGACCAACCTTCGGAATATATGCGATTTGAATATCTAAACCTTCCCTTGGGAAGAGAAATTCATTCTTCGCGCCAAAACACGGCTTTTCAAACATTTAGCCAGCTCTCCGGCAAAGAGCACTTCCGTCATAGTTTTAAGGACCGGGCTATACAATATTATCAGCGACGATTGGTCGAAATTATACGCAAAAGTCATCTCCATCCCACTGGATTATCTGCCCCTGACTTTTGGGGATAATTTCGACCAATCGTCGCTGATAATATTGTATAGCCCGGTCCTTAAAACTATGACGGAAGTGCTTTTCGCCGGAGAGCTGGCTAAAAGTTTGAAAAGCCGTGTTTTGGCGCGAAGAACGAATTTCTTTCCCCAAGGGTAGATTTAGATATTCAAAGCGCATATATTCCGAAGGTAGGTCCACTTGGGAAGTAAAAAACGGGTGGCATTTGGAAAGGTAGGCTTTCGATCTTTTTTGAGAATGTTTTGAAATGACCGTGTTGAGCGGTTCTATTCCCAACTTCTCTTTTATTCTATGTCATAGAGGGCAGGGTATGGTAGATAATTAAAAACTGTAGTGACTCGGCTTGACATTATAGGGAATGACTTTAATTGAGCCAAAGGTAAAAGAGAAATACACTTAGAAAAAATATTTAAAAAAAAATCGATTTAATTTTTTTTTTATATTTATTAATTTTCATGATTTATTGGGAATAATTATACGTAGACATCGACCATCCAATATCCTACAGGCCAGGCAACTGTGTTCATAGTGCTTTGAAGGGAACATTAATGATAGAGAATTTTTGGTTGGCTCTGTCGACTAGACGCCGCGCTGGCGGGGTGCTTTTTTAAGTTGCCGCGGTCCCGACATTGTGGCACCATAATACGGGGTAGATATATGGACTGATCTTTGGTGTAAACATTGGGGTAAACGGACACGGTGACCTTATCTCCCTTCCCCGAGTGCAAGTGCATTTTTCTAGATGCGACCATGATGTCATAATGCTATTAAATATTCATGGTTTGGGCCCTCAAAAGACCAAATTCAATTGAAATACGTAAGATCCTATATAGCGACAAGTAAGATTGGGGAGCATTAATAAGATATCACCCATGGATCAAAGAGAAACCATCTTCATTTTGAGTTCAAGGTCAAGGTCACTGTGATACAGTAAACCATTGAAAATTGTTTATGCTATAAACACAGTTCAGACTAGATCTAAGCCTATTGATATTTACCCCTCGGCCAAGTTTGACCGAATGGTATTGTCTGCATGGTTCTTCCGTCCGTCTGTCTGTCCTATTGCTTGTTAACACAATATCTCTTGAATGATTATAACCAGACTTTCTAAATTCATTTAACATGAATTTAACACTGTCGATGAGTCAGAATCCTAGTCAAGATGCCTGATCTGGACCAAATTTGAGAATTGGTGATAACTTTTGAAGGATTACATCTAGGCTCTCCTATGTCATGCTACATATGCAACTGATGATTGACTAGAAGCCTTTCCAATTTGTTTGACCTTGACTTATTTTATCAAGGTGGTCAAATTTTAGTTATTGCAGTATCTTGAGAAATCATGGTTCAGCTCTTTAAATTTACACTACAGTACATATATGCAACTGGTGATTATTTAAAGACCTATTCAAGTTGGCCGACCTTGACCTATGTTATCAAGGTCTAGTTAATACAATAGGTTTTAAAGGGTTTTAGTTATGCATGCATGGGTGTATATTGCAGTCCATAAGGCTCTTGTTTTATCCTTCCTCTGCGTAATTTAAATATATTTTCTATACACTATGATGGATCCTGGTCTTTTTGTGCCTGTTGTACTTCGTTTTTTTTGATAGAAGCATTCTGCCCTTTGAAACACAAATCTAGCATAGGAAATTCTCACAGTGTCGCCTCATCGAAAATGATCGGGGCGGTTTTACACTCGTCTTCAGTCAATTCTGCTGACGTTTCTACAACGTATCTACGTATAGCCACTTCCACACTAGCGATTCATTCCCTTTGCTTTCTGATCCAGGGATCTGTCGGGGCGATGATTGCAATCGGGTACAATGCTTTGAAAGACCTCTTTTTAGCGATATGTTTGTTTGTGAGTAAAGCATCTGTACATGATTTAATTGATTATCCTGATACCTCGAAGTAATTACTTTTCCTCTCATTTTGTGTGACGCAATATATAAATCGCTTCTCTTTTAAATAGGCGGTCAACCATCCGTTCGTATATTCACTCTCGTTATCGAATCTATCGGAGACGTATAGGTTGTCTCCCTTCTTTGAAAATTTTCTCCAATCCCCTAATGGATTCATGAGATTTTTTCAGTACTATCCATAAGTATCTGGAGAAAATGTCGTTAACTTTGACAGAAAGTTGATTGACCAAATATAATGCCGGAGATCACTAGAGCTTTCTTCACTCTGAGGTATATATGTTTATAAAGATTTTTTTCGGCTATGAAGATAGGATAGCTATGAAGATAAACTAAAATTCACGTTCACGCCATTTCCACTGAGCTAGCAATCACGATCTTGTAAAATTGGGCCTTCCATTCAAGATGTTCTGCTCTTGTTGATTTGGAGTTGTCTAATCAATATACCTGGTCAGTGTGGATCACCTGTATCTATATGATAACCGGAATATTTATCGCATAACTGCATTGGAAGTTGCTTCTTGTTCACCATTGAATGTAGGCTTTGTAAGGAAAGATGGCTGTATTGGAGGTTATCAGTTTTCCTTGCATCGTAACATCTATTTGAGACCACATCGACTGTAATAATAATCTATTCGCATTGCTTTGCGTTTAACGTATAGCCTACTACCTCTACGGTCTGTATAATCCATACCTTGACCAGAAAACGAAAACTCTATCGGGCCGTCATTTGTGATTTGTGAAGATAGTGTAACCACTACAATATACATTCGCTCCACCGCCGGGAGGAAACAATTCATTCATTAGGCTGAGTTTCCGTAAACGCTGATTAAACACGAAGTATCTCGTCAAATGAAGTTATCGATGAAGGTTACGCGAGGAATGAAGCCGCTTCATCTCGTTCATTCTTTATATATATTTCGAGATACCGAAATCGCTAAGGAGTTTGGGAAGGTATTGTCAAGGGAGCCAAGCCTTCAACTTCAGTAGGATGAAGTGGAGTTGCTCTCCCTTCTCAGATATGGGATTCGCCGCATATGTTGGAATACTCATATACAGTCGACTTTCATGTGATGAGGCTGGGACAGATTGGGGATGAATATCTCAATAGTCCGACAAACTATCCTCTATATAATCGCAATGAGTTATTAAAGTCAACCTGGAAATGACTGGAATTGTGTGAAATTAATTGGCGTCTGTGCTGCGAACGATGATATAGGTGTCCATTCTAGTAGAAGTGACTTCTGATGATTCTCAAATTGACATTTGGGCTGAATTGCTTTTAATCTGGTTAATCTTAGACAGGGTATACATTGTATTAATATAATACCGATTTTTGCACCCTTAAGCCTAATAAGTGCTTTCTCGTACTGAAGCATGTGTACAGTTCAAACGTCTGTTTCGATTGAATAATTTGTATGGAGTGGACAGTTTTATGGGCCGTAACTTGATCAATCTTTTTCCGATTGGTCTAGTTCCCTCCTCCCTTCACATTACTGTCGGCTTCCTGTAATCATCCGTCCGAGCGATCGATAGGCCACACCATCATACATGAATTAGTATACCGCAGTAGGATGACTTGCCACGTGATCGGTCAGCTCGGTTAAACCCTCACATAGAAAGATCCGGGTGTACGGATTTTTACACCTAGTAAATTGACCAGTAGAAATGCTAATATTTAGGTCGATCCCTATACCCTTACCACACGATGTTAATAGTTTACCTGTTCACACGTTCACAAGGTTAAAAGTTCTTCAGGTAAAAAGTTCACAAGGTTAACAGTTCAAGAGGTCAAAATTTCACGAGGCTAAAGTTCACGACGCCAAATGACATCACTGAGCCCTGATCCCTTGCTCTTGCTTGGGATATGTCTATTAGACAAAAAACCAAATTCCATGTAGAACCATATTCTGATAGACAGACGGAACAAAAATCAATAATAAAATCCAATGTATGGCGCGATAGAAAGAATCAAATTTGGTTTCACACAGAACCAAATTCGGTTCCATATAGGACCATATATTAGCAAAAATTCCAAGAGCGCATGACAAAACATAAGGTGACAAAAGCATTACCAATAAACGGCGATAAATCAGAGCCATGGCCATATTCCATCATCACATTTAAATGGTTACGGAGTGAGATCTACACTCATTGACCATCACTCGTTATTGATGATGACTAGGCCCCCTCACTAATAAATTATGATGAAATAATCTACTCACCAGGGCCTCGTCACCGATGATAAATGATGATGGGCCATCACTAGTTATTGATGATGACTAGGCCCTCTCACTAATAAATTATGATGAAATAATCTACTCACCAGGGCCTCGTCACCGATGATAAATGATGATGGGCCATCACTAGTTATTGATGATGACTAGGCCCTCTCACTAATAAATTATGATGAAATAACCTACTCACCAGGGCCTCGTCACCGATGACAAATGGTGATGGGCCATCACTAGTTATTGATGATGACTAGGCCCCCTCACTAATAAATTATGATGAAATAACCTACTCACCAGGGCCTCGTCACCGATGACAAATGGTGATGGGCCATCACTAGTTATTGATGATGACTAGGCCCTCTCACTAATAAATTATGATGAAATAACCTACTCACCAGGGCCTCGTCACCGATGACAAATGATGATGGGCCATCACTAGTTATTGATGATGACTAGGCCCCCTCACTAATAAATTATGATGAAATAACCTACTCACCAGGGCCTCGTCACCGATGACAAATGGTGATGGGCCATCACTAGTTATTGATGATGACTAGGCCCCCTCACTAATAAATTATGATGAAATAACCTACTCACCAGGGCCTCGTCACCGATGATAAATGATGATGGGCCATCACTAGTTATTGATGATGACTAGGCCCCCTCACTAATAAATTATGATGAAATAATCTACTCACCAGGGCCTCGTCACCGATGACAAATGGTGATGGGCCATCACTAGTTATTGATGATGACTAGGCCCCCTCACTAATAAATTATGATGAAATAACCTACTCACCAGGGCCTCGTCACCGATGATAAATGATGATGGGCCATCACTAGTTATTGATGATGACTAGGCCCCCTCACTAATAAATTATGATGAAATAACCTACTCACCAGGGCCTCGTCACCGATGATAAATGATGATGGGCCATCACTAGTTATTGATGATGACTAGGCCCCCTCACTAATAAATTATGATGAAATAACCTACTCACCAGGGCCTCGTCACCGATGATAAATGATGATGGGCCATCACTAGTTATTGATGATGACTAGGCCCCCTCACTAATAAATTATGATGAAATAACCTACTCACCAGGGCCTCGTCACCGATGACAAATGGTGATGGGCCATCACTAGTTATTGATGATGACTAGGCCCTCTCACTAATAAATTATGATGAAATAACCTACTCACCAGGGCCTCGTCACCGATGACAAATGGTGATGGGCCATCACTAGTTATTGATGATGACTAGGCCCTCTCACTAATAAATTATGATGAAATAACCTACTCACCAGGGCCTCGTCACCGATGATAAATGATGATGGGCCATCACTAGTTATTGATGATGACTAGGCCCTCTCACTAATAAATTATGATGAAATAATCTACTCACCAGGGCCTCGTCACCGATGACAAATGGTAATGGGCCATCACTAGTTATTGATGATGACTAGGCCCCCTCACTAATAAATTATGATGAAATAACCTACTCACCAGGGCCTCGTCACCGATGATAAATGATGATGGGCCATCACTAGTTATTTATGATGACTAGGCCCCCCTCACTAATACATTATGATGAAATAACCTACTCACCAGGGCCTCGTCACCGATGATAAATGGTGATGGGCCATCACTAGTTATTTATGATGACTAGGCTCCCCTCACTAATACATTATGATGAAATAACCTACTCACCAGGGCCTCGTCAGCGATGATAAATGATGATGGGCCATCACTAGTTATTTATGATGACTAGGCCCCCTCACTAATACATTATGATGAAATAACCTATTCACCAGGGCCTCGTCACCGATGATAAATGATGATGGGCCATCACTAGTTATTGATGATGACTTGACCCCCTCACTAATAAATTATGATGAAATAACCTACTCCCCAGGGCGGACCATCACCATTTTTCTGGCTGTGCACAGTACAGTGTTGGATTCGGTAGAGCCGTTTCGACGAAGAAATTCTGACCTCACTATGATGTAACCTTGTCCCCGAAACGTTTGCGTAACCATGATGAGGATATACCAAAAATTCTTGAATACACCATGCAAATTGAATTGGTGATTAACGTTTAACGAACGGACAATTTTTAGGAAATCGATTATTTGGGTTAATTGAAGAAAACACATAACAGAGATAAAAATTCCACCTATTTCTCCGAAATGACTATGAACACTAGGCCTATAATACACATGACCGTTTTAGAAAGATTTCGGGACCGACTAAATCTGGCACTCCACCATACGGTTGAATAATATTTTTGGGGTCAATAAGACAAAATATTGATGAGAAAATACGTGGAACATTCCTCAGGCCTGACATCAATAATGCGACAGTCATAGAATATAAATTGTTCCTGTTATTGCTGGCAATAGAATTCCGTGTTCGTGAATTATCTTGGCACCTGATTCTAATAAACAGCATAACTGGATCATAATAAATACTGGCATGCTCTACATATGGATTTATGCCAACATCGCCCATCCATCACTAATCAATTTCACCGCGATTCTGCTTGTCGCTCTTAAATATATGGGCAGATATGACGTCATCTTCTAGATAGCGCATTGGCTGGCTGGTCGTTGGTGTCTTTTTCTCAAGGGAAAATAGCGCGACCATTTGCTATGTTGTTTTTCTGGTTCGAATATCTTAACATCATCGGATCCTTTACGCTTCTGTAAGATTGTAAACAAAACAGCAGTCTCACTATACATCCTGCGCTTTATCTTGTGCAGCAGATATTGAGGTCGGACTCGAGTGAAAACGGGTTTGCATTATACTTCCCCGTCGGCGTAGTCATTCACAAAAGCAGCATTTTGCCAGGGCATCGACAGCGATTGGAATCCCATCCCTGTAAAAGCTCACACAGGCTGACAACGTTTTGGTGCTCGGCTCGATATCATCCTTTCACATAGCTTGCTTTGCTTTGACAGTCGCTTTTCACATATCGACAGCAAGACGGAATACTAATCGACATATTTATCGCTTTGGGCTCAAAATACCCCTGAGACCCTAGTAAGTATATATTTAACTTAAACATTTAGAATCTCTTGATTTTAGCATGTTTAATATACATTTATACCCATTTATTCCTTCGCTCTGTCACCATGCTCTGTCTATATACGCTCTGTCTATGTACTTGAGCGTTAGATATCTATATGTACAAAGTATGTCTATCGTCTGAGGCATCTTTCTAATACATTACACATGCGGTGGAAATCTGCGCACTTTTTCTCGAGATAGGCTACAGGGATTTGATATCTATCTTATATGAATCATATGTTAGTACAGCAAGGTATGTGCAAATAATTAGCCATACAGCATGTACCCTGTTCAAGTTAGCCCAGCGTGTAAAATCCGTGTCAAGTAATTATTTTACATGGCTAAGAGAGACGCATAATGATAAATGCATATGGCTATTTATACATTACCGGGCCGAAATTATTAATATGAACACACCCTTCCTCTTACTATGTTGCATATACGTTTCAAGTGTTTATTAGAAATACATTTTCATTTCATTGTCGTGACCTATATGTCTATATCACCTGATGCTTTTTCCTTCAAAAATACGCACGTTCCAACAAAAGGAAGGACGAATGCATTGTGAAAGGCTGTAACCGGTGAATGGACACGTTCATGTATGTTTGTTTAAATCCGCCATACAAATCGTGAACATCATTTGTGAGGGAATATATTTCGTAGCATTTGTTACCCACAAACCCATGATGAGACATAAATGAATGAGTCGCGCTGTAAAGAAATGGACCAGATTCCCATGTGTGTTAATTCTTAACCACATTTTACAACTTCGAAGCAAGTGATAACTGATAAGCGGATACGGTAGCCTTCTATCTGTGTATACACTTTGCAACATAAATTACTAAAAAGACCTACAATATTAGACGGTTTTATCCCCGTTAAAACATTTTGCGCTAAATACTTATGTTACAGGCAAATGGCTAATTCTTATAATAGGCTTCTGCTGATGATGTAGTCGATACTTTGAATTCCCATAAACCATCACATCAACAAATACAATATTCTATATCGCTACATATACCCGGCGATGTTCTGGAAAATGTTTATCACCCGAGGGATATAGGCCTGGTGCGGTCAAAGCGGAAGGATAATCGTGTATCGATTCGCGAAATGCGTGTTTGACCATTCGATATCACTTTAGCTGCTGCGTGCTGGAAGCTGCGATGGGATATAGTTCCGCAAAGGAATAAGTTAAAATTATGACAGGAATATAGACCGATACGTCAAGTGTTGGTGCATTTAGAGGACCGGCGCTTGTTTAACCCTATCAGGCGCAAACTTTCTACGCTACCTCCGGAACGACAAATAATTGAGAGCTGGCACTCAGTGACTTTATGGTTTATCGTATTGGGGTTATTTTGAGACTATTGGGATCACCCCCAAAGCAGAGGATCATGGGCAAATTCCAAATGGCGGCCATTTGAGGTACCAGAAAATGATGTTTTCGTCATCTTTCTTCAAAATTTCTGCTTTTTCGCGAGGAAACTATTTTCATTTCATATCAGATTAACATTTACTAATTTATCATTCAGTATTTGCGGGGAAATTATATGAATAAAAAGTTCGAAAACTCTGACCGAAAAATCGACCAAAAATGTCCTTTTTTAAAATGACGTCACTGTGACTAGCTCAAGGGGTAAGAGGGACAGGTCTCCAAAAGCTCAGGCCAGATAGGCTTAATGAACGTAGCCAGATGTATATGTTCAAAGGATATATATGACTACAAAAAAAAACCTGGCTATTTTCAACCAACTCTAGTCGATGTCTGGATAATCTATAATTACTTTTCATCACTTCCCATCAGCAATGTCAAATGTCTCGGACAAATTGCAATAATCACCTAAATTGAGAGAATCCGTACTGATGTACCAGCTGTGCTATTCGTGACAAACTGCGTTTTAAGAATGGAGAAAATTATGTACAAAATACCTTACTGTGAGTCATAAAGTTTGTTAAAATAGGCAGTCTGGGACAAGTTGTCTGACGAGCAAAAGAGAAACTTCAGGACGAATAAAGAAACTCCATTCGACCATAGCCATGATAACCTCATACGAATGCCCAGCCCCTCGATTAACTGCAGACAAAGTCACGTTGACTCTCTTCATGGTCAATTCAGTGTCACAATGACATCACAAATATGGGTGATAAGTTTTCACCTTTTTCTTGTTGCATAAGAACACACACATTGGGGACAGGAAAATGTATCCCGTATCACGACAGAAACCTGTTAAGGTTGATCAGCGATCGGTTGAATAAATATTTATCATTATTTAAAGAAAACGTAAGAGCCTTTGCGTTTCACATATCCCAGCGGAGAAAAAAGGAAATATTTCCTGTGTACAATTCTATTTAGAGCCCTATACATGAAACTACACAGAAAAAAACAAATTCAAGGAATATTCCCCGACTATTACATCAGCGGAATATTCCTCAACATAACTAAGGAATATTCCTTACCATGTTAAGGAATTTCCTTAACATGCTACGGAATATTCCTTATTGAATTGTAAGGAATATTCCGCTGGTGTAATAGTCGGGGAATATTCTTTAAATTAAAAAAAAAAAAAAAAAATCAGTGTAGCCATTGACAACAGTCCGTGCAATTTACTAATTTAGTAACGCATCTTCAAGTAATTAGGAAAGTATGTTTATAAAGATTCAATATCTCTCCAAGCCGAGCTGAACGACTTAACCTGCACTATTAGTGGGTGAACTACGATACTGTTTGTGTTAGATAACTTGCTTTCATGGTCATATACACATCCTAACATTGATATATCCCCGATTAATATGCTTCCTAGCTCGCGGACCGAGTCATTTCTCATACGTTTTGGCAACTGTAGCTTCAAAAGCAGTGAACAATGAAACGCCAGATACAGACACATGAAAATGATGCGCCGCCTAGTCACCCCTCTCCACCCCTCACATGGCTACCACTCTCAAGAATCATCTAGTAGAAGGGATACTATATTTACTACGACTGGAAATCCTATCATTTATAAAAGGCCTACTTTCAATTTGATTGTTTGTGAACCCGGCCTGGCTCCGTCTGTAATTGTAACCGATACAATATATTAACAAGAAGATGAAGACGTTGCAAACCGCCGAGTGCCAGTGAATGAATATTCCCGAAAAGTTCTGTGTGTGGGATGTATGGAATCTCTGCACCTTTATAGACATTTACAATCAGCACAGTATACAAGACACGACGGTATTAAACACAATACGAATATGGTCGCCTGTAGGCCTACATGTAGTTGCTGCCAGATAGTGTCGTGATTCGGTAAATTCCGACCAACTACCGAGGAGATACGAATGTTTGACTGTAATAGATCACAGCAGTGACCTGACTATATATATCGATCCAAGCTTAATCATCATTTGGCCTCATTCCTTCGGACTGCAGCATAAATATAGAGCCAAATGTTTGCTCGTTCCAGCTATTCTTTTGTTGGTGTGGTTCATATGAAACGTGCTAAGGCCGAAATTACTATAGGGAAATCGAGGTTCCTGTGTGTATGGTTAGAGTGGGATTTAATCAGGTACCAGCCATTAAATATATCAGCATCTGTAATGGTGGCTTGTGGGATACGTTTTGGTATGATCTCTGATTTATGATATTAGCATAAAACCCCTCCTACGGAGGGAGCACATATTTTGACCTATCCATTGCGGAATGAAGGCACATGAGAGGTTTCATTTTCTAAAAATGAATTTTTTTTTTCTCTCTTTCATTTTTCAAATATGACTCTTTTAAATGTTATACATGTAAAACCTCAACCAGAATATAACTGATGACCAATGATCGGTGGAGTACCGAACCATTCAGAAAAAAATTGATAAATTTCAGCAGTTTAATTGCCTGAATAAATTCTCTATCGTACTACATTTACATGCCTTCCGCCTACTCCTCTCCTCTGTACTAATCAAAGACCCATTTGAAGACGACAGATAGACTTATATGTTACGCTATTTCTGGCCCGTAGTGGCACGTGGAATGCCCCTGGCAACTGTTTCTTGGGTTTGAGTCAACCGCCTCGATCTCACAGCTATTCTATGTTTCGCGGCCTTCCGAGTGAAAACACAGAAAAGGTTTTCGGCCCCCAATTGGGCGTAAGGTGCTTTTTTTAGGTCACACCATTGACCGCTCTGGTTTCCTGATAGAGCGCCATGGCCGCTCTACCAAAACTGTGGCCGTTTAATGGTGATAAACAGGCTCGCATATGTAATGAGGATGTAAATGTAGATTTCATGTTCCCGGTCCAGAGTAGGCGATATATGTCATTTTTATCAATATCGTTTGGCTGTATGTCACACAGAACGGTCCAACGCGATGGATATCCTGACGAAGTTTAACGGCCTTCCGATTGGGCACGAGATGCACTTTTCGAACATTTTATTCCAAAGTGACCCCAATACCACCCAGACGAAGTTTCGGGACATTCGCACGCTCCGGAAAAACAAAGAGAGTTACTAAAATTGCTGTAAGTTTATCAATGATAGCATAGTGTACCGGATGACTATTTATTAGCACATGGTATTGTAAAGATTTAGAAGGTCTACTCGATATACCTGTGCACGTGTTGGATTCGTTGGTACTAAGATAACAGTTACAGCTGGCGATGGGTCAGAAGCATATTGAAGATGAACAACCTGAGTGGGACGTGCATATGGCGTACACATGTGTCGCCTAGTAGCATTTGCTAAATCGTATGTAAAATGTTACGATTTAATCAACGTCACAAAACATGCTGATAGACAGTACGAGCAGAGCGTGCAAGATCTTTGGCGTAACGTTTCGTAACTTGTGTCTAATTCCGCTTAATCCGGTCTAGAGGCCTTATGAACCCATGTACTTCAAGATCCTCATGGTGTTCATACGAACAGTCACAAGCGTGACCGAGATGCATAATTCCCTAGATAACGATTTTACAACGAAAATCATATGAATTAAGAATAGTGATCAGCGATTTGATAATTTTGGAACATCTTGGTATCTTGGCGGCATCATTGAGAACTGTTGACCGCTTCTGTGTTGCAGGAAGCTATGTTATTGTGTACTGTGATTGTTTTCTGACATTTGGTGCTAATGCTGTTATATGAATTAGGTCTTTGGATTATGGATTATGGATGTTTCAGTCTACGACGGCTGAACATTGAACGACGGACTAGACGCTTGTTTTGACCTGTTTCTTCTAGATCAAATTATAAATAGATTTGAAGCTATTAGCATAACATCTCTTGACGGATTATAGCTAGCCTTTCAAACTTTATATCACTGATGCATCTATTTGATGACCAGAACTGCATGAAAGATGATTGACCTTGACCTAATTTTCAAGGTCAAATTATATATGTTACAAGTAGATTTATTTGTTAGCAGAATACCTCTTGAAGGATTATAGCCAAGATTCCCTAATTCATTCCACATATGCAGCTTGCGATGGACCAGAAACCTATTGAAAATAACTCAATGTGAAAAAATATGTTGAATGTAGATTCAATCTGATACTACAATCTGTAGTAATTAACCTGCCATTGGTAATGCTCGCTATTTCTTTTAGTTTAACAGGAACGTTAACACTATTTCCTCTGATTGTTTTCAAATTAGTAAAAAAAATGAAGCCTATAGGCTTTGGCTTGTATCTACTTCTGGACAAGGTTACTTCATAATATAGTAGTTTAGGATAGTAGACAGCCGCGTCTTTAAAAGAGAAGCTGTGGATGTGAAGTATTGTTGATACCTGATAACTATCAGGCAGTGGGAGTCAATATTGCTTCAAAGTACACCTGGAAATTTGATCAGATGCAATGCAGTTCAACATGATTGAAATATTAGACAGCTTGCTCTGCGGATCGAATAATTATATAGCTTACTGTACTGATTGAATTGTTGGAGAGGTCATGGTTGTAATTGCATTATTGAAGACGTCAATGTGGTGACTAAATTACCGAAGAGTTGGTGTCTGAATCATTAGAGAACTCAGTGAACTAATTGGATCTATAGAGAGTTCAGAGTAGGCCTATCGATTTAATCATTAGAGAGTTCAGGGTACTTATTGAATTATTAGATATCTGATTGAATCATTAGTGCTTGAGGTATTGATTGCATCATTAGACAGCTCACTGTGCTGATTGAGTCATTAGAGCTGACTGTAGCCATTAAATTATTAGATACTTCACTGTACTGCTTGAATAACCATAGTTCATTGCACTGACTGGATACTTGGAGACCATGATGTCCTGGTTGAATTTACTACAGGCCATTGTACTGATTAATTATTGGAGTATATATTGTACTGAGAGGATAATCACTGTACTGACTGAATTATTGGAGGGCTGGTTGAACTGAGTTGAATATCACGGTACTGACTGAATTATTGGAGGGCTGGTTGAACTGAGTTGAATATCACTGTACTGACTGAATTATTGGAGGGCTGGTTGAACTGAGTTGAATATCACTGTACTGACTGAATTATTGGAGGGCTGGTTGAACTGAGTTGAATATCACTGTACTGACTGAATTATTGGAAGGCTCGTTGAACTGAGTTGAATATCACTGTACTGACTGAATTATTGGAGGGCTGGTTGAACTGAGTTGAATATCACTGTACTGACTGAATTATTGGAGGGCTGGTTGAACTGAGTTGAATATCACTGTACTGACTGCATTATTGGAGGGCTCGTTGTACTGAGTGAATAACCACTGTACTGATAGAGTTATTTGAGTATTTATTGTACTCAGCGGATAATCGCTGTACTATATCATCTGATTGAATTATTAGAGAGCCCACTATACTGATTGACTTGCAAGATATCTTGTCATGTCATCCAAGTTGCCACATGAACAGATACAATAAAAGCGTACTTGAGATACAACACATATCACTAATAGTTAGATTCTTGGTATGTGCTTTAGAAAAAGTTAACCAGAAGACTATACTGTGAAGTCCTGTGGTTCTGTCAGTATGTCGGCACCTCTTCCCACTTCCATGTGTTGTAATAGCTACTGGATTGTTAGACTTTTTGGTTTGAAATGAGGTTCATTTTCGAAGCATGCCATTTCAATATTCCAGTACTTCAATACCCGCTTGAACTTAAATCATTGAATCACACAAAACAGGCAGTAAAAGTTGTACTCCCTCAAATGCTGTACACAAACATCATCTCTTACTGAAACCTGAATCCAGATGAACCATCGGAGGTTTGTTAACCTGTGTTTCAGTCATATAAAATGAAAACACAGAAAAAAACGCTCACGACCGAACGTCAATGTACAATTTGTTATCTTTGTTAACCAGGACTATTTCCACAAGAACTAAACTCCGGGAAGAAAATAAGCAAGAGAGCGATAAAAATTATGTATTACTTATATGATTCTGTTCAACAAACACGTCTTTTGGAACAAAAACAGATGTCCAGCAGTTAAATCACTCAACGAAAACCGCTCTGCCCCCTTACTGCATTACGACACTGGGACTAGAAAACACTATAAAACAAACCTGACCATATAATACAATATTGTATCATATATATTTTCAAAATAATAAGCTTAAGAATTCAAAATAGATCGCAACGAACAGACAGAACAGATACAATCAAGGATAAGCCCAAGAGATATTCTCTGAAGGTTGTGCTCCACCCGGACAGCGGAAGAATATTTTCAATATCTATTATATCCTAACAGATAAAACAATAGATACATAAAATTAATAGTGGTAATGACCATTCTCTTTCAGATTCACTCGAAATTACTCCGACAAAGCCGCTGACATGAGTGCAGAGGCCACACCACCGACGTTGAAAGGACAGTTTACCAAATACTCTCGTTTTGGTAACCCCACCAAGACCACAATGACAACGTCGGCCTGTAACAAAATGCTGAGGGAGGCAAAAGTGACGACGGGACCTGGAGCAAAGTACACCAGCACGGATGTTGACATTGCATTTAGTAAAGTCAAACAGAAAACACGGAAGTAAGTAAAATCAACAGGCTTTGTAAGTTCAATTCAATTCAATTAACGAAGACACACCTCCAGCCTTTGATGGGCCTCGAAGTGGCCCTAATAGATGCACAATTGTTTATCGCCTATTTGATTTCTTCCAAATATTTTTGGCCGTTCGTTACATCGATCTTCTCAAAACAGAACAAACAACTATGCACCAGGAATGTGACAAATAATGTAGCTAATTTCCACAACATCGGTCTGGTCTCACGCAGTCTCCCACAGTCGTGCCCCTCGTTATTACGGCTCTGTAGCGTGTCCGATTTCCAGGTCAAATATTTAAAAACAGATAATTTCAATGGCTCGTTTACTCATGTGACGTAAGACTTTGTGAAGCTGGAATAGAGCGAAATACAGGGTGAATGAAGTCAGTCTAAGAATATAATGCAATGTAATACAATGTGATATTC
>JAVTVY010011373.1:0-51329 GCA_036873755.1 Hanleya hanleyi
CCCCCTCATGTATTGCATCAGGGCAGAACGAGGCATGCGAAGCTTTCACTTTCCACAGTGTATATACGGTATGTCGGTACAATTTTATAGCGGTTATATTTTCCCAACGAAGTTCCGATCAAATGATTAACAATCGAGGGCAAGAACTTAGAAAAGTCGTCTAGTTAGCTTGTAATCAGCTACGTGATAACGCACTTATATGGTCGCCCGATTTAGTGATTTCTCCGGCTTATTTTCGTAACAACAACAAAAACAACAACAAATGCTTGTGTTTTTCAAAGTTGTTACGTAGTTTATTCGTGATAATGCGTTTGGGTAGAAAAGAAAATGTTTCGCTAGACATTTTCCCAATGTCACTTAATATATCATTAAATTGTCAGACGAACTTTCTTTAAGAAATTGGTCAAACCTCCTGACTTCATCAGTGTAACAGCTGACAAGTTACATTAGGTAATAGTTGCGCGTTTCAGTGACTGATTGTAGTGTTCTGTTAATATCCCAAAACAGAAGGAAATACTTTTATTAGAAAGATTGACTCTTATATTCTACATATAATTTTTTCTTATGTATTCATTTAAAAAGTTGATTTTCATAATCTATAATAATAAAAGCAAAACAATGTAAACAATTTTAAAACTAAACTTAAAATTAATGTATGGATCATTAAAAATAATCCCCAGCTAAATAGCTTACCAAACACCTGTGTAGGTATTTAAGCAGAAATAGCATAGGGATGCTAAAATCTAAAAATATTCAATTTGATTTCGAAGAGGGGTCGCTAAAATTTAAATAAATTCCATTTTCACATTTAAAAAACTCAATATTTTGCTGCGGGTAGCTATGAAAACGACTTCTATAAACCCCTGCACACGTACTTCAAACTATTCCTTTGTTCCGTTTTGAGTGAATAATTCAAATTCAAGTCGGACACAACAGAATCGATGGCCCTTCTAACAGCCGACATGTTGCTTGCCAGTGGACGATTTTCTTTCCGAATACGTGCGCTGTTTGCATTTTGGGTAATCCTCGTGCGCGCAAAGGAAAGGAAAGAAAGATGGCCTGAAGCGAGCAGGAAGGACGTTTTGATATGTGCCGAGCACAGGCAGCAGTCTTTGGTGGGTTGGGGGAGAGAAAAAGGTTGGGGGAGGTCTCTATAGATATACTTAGACCCAATTTGGATTCACGGCAAAGGTCTCGCCGATGTGTAGTGGGCTAGTACTTCAGGAAGCTGTTTTAGATTCCAAAGGCAGGGGGCATCATTCCTATGTTGCACTCCTTGACGCCAAAGCTGCCTTTGACACTGTAAAGAATGAAAGTCTCTACAGGAAAATCTATGGAATTGGCATCCAAGGTTCGCTGTGGCTTCTTCTTACCGACATTCAACGTGGAGCCCATTCACAAGTCAAATGGAACAACTCACTGTCCAACCCAGTCCCAATTCTACAAGGGGTTCGTCAAGGAGGAGTCCTCTCCACAAACTTCTATAAGATCTTCATAAACGACCTTCTCCAACAACTCAACGCAGGTGGACTGGGAACCAGAATCGGCCTAACGCCATGCGCCTCTCCAACATGTGCAGACGATGTGGCTCTTGTAGCCAATAGCGATCACCAGCTTCAAGGCCTCCTTGACATCTCTGCCAATTACAGTGTGAATCATTTCTACGAGCTTCAACCGGTGAAAAGTGCAATTTTGTCAACCGCTACAAGTACAAATAGTTCCAGCGACTCTCGGTTCACCCTGAACCAAATGAGTATCCCGATGTCGGAATCAGCAGCACATCTGGGAATCCAAAGAGACAACTCTCTAACAAAAGCTACTGCAACAGTTCTAGTTAACATAACCAAGGCTAGAAAGATCATATACTCCCTTATAGGAACAGGTCTACATGGGGTTAATGGATTGAATCCCCTGTCATCCTCGCATCTACTGGACACCTACGTCATGCCGGTTCTACTTCATGGTACAGAGACACTGTTACTGACCCGTGGCGATATCGATCTGATGGAAACCTTTTACCGCAAAGTGCTGAAGCAGATTCTCTCACTTCCAGATCGTGTTGCTCAACCAGCTCCATTCATACTTCTTGGTGTTCTCCCAGTTGAACCAAGAATTCACCTGCGCATGTTATCCTTACTGAGGAACATCTCCATATCATATTTATATGTGGCGGAAATGGATTAAGAAAGCGACTATTTTTCAAGAGATAGCTCATCTTTGCATCTGTGAGGTGGGTGTATGGAAGAGACCAGATCACGTGCAGTGTGGAGAAAATAGTTTGCTTCTTTGAAACTTATTCGAGGAAGAGACAAGACATGGTTCTAGGGTGTGGAGAAAAAAACGTCTCCATATCATATTTTTATGTGGTGGAATTGGATTAAGAAAACGACCGTTTTTTAAGAAATAGCTTATATTTGCATCTGTGATGTGGGTGTATAGTCGAGACCATATCACGTGCTGTGGGGTGAAAATAGTTTGCTTTTCTTTGTATCTTACTCGGGGAAGAGAAAAATCTTGGTTCTACGGCGTGGAGAAAAAAGCCCTCCAGTTCATATTTTTATGATGCGGAAATGGATAAAGAAATCGACCATTTTTCAAGAGATAGCTCATATTTGCATCTGTGATGTGGGTGTGTAGAAGAGACCAGATCACGTGCTGTGGGGTGAATATGGTTTCATTTCCCTTGAAACTTATTCGGGGAAGAGACGAGCTGATTCTACGGCGTGGAGAAAAAGCGTCTCCATATCATATTTTTATGTGGTGGGACTGGATTAAGAAATGGACCATTTTTCAAGAGATTTCTCATATCTGCATCTCTGATGTGGGTGTATAAAAGAGACCAGATCACGTGTTGTGGGTTGAAAATGGTTTGCTTTTGTTTGAAACTTATTCGACAAGACTTGATTCTACGGCGTGGAGAAAAAAAGCGTCTCCATTTCATATTTTTATGATGTGGAAATGGATTAAGAAATCGACCATTTTTCAAGAGATAGCTCATATTTGCATCTGTGATGCGGTTGTATAGAAGAGACCATATCACGTGCTGTGGGGTGAAAATGGTTTACTTTTCTTTGAAAGTTATTCGGCGAAGAGACGAGCTGATTCTACGGCGTGGAGAAAAAGCGTCTCCATATCATATTTTTATGTGGTGGGACTGGATTAAGAAATGGACCATTTTTCAAGAGATTTCTCATATCTGCATCTCTGATGTGGGTGTATAAAAGAGACCAGATCACGTGTTGTGGGTTGAAAATGGTTTGCTTTTGTTTGAAACTTATTCGGCGAAGAGACAAGACTTGGTACCATGGCGTGGGAAAAAGCGTCTCCATATCATATGTGGTGGAGATGAATTAAGAAATCGACAATTTCAAGAGATAGCTCATATGTGCATCTGTGATGTGGGTGTATAATAGAGACCATATCACGTGCTGTGGGGTGAAAATGGTTTCCTGTTTTTTGAAACTTATTCGGGGAAGAGACAAAAAATCGTCTCCATATCATATTCTTATGTGTTGGATGGATTAACAAATCGGCCGTTTTTCAAGAGCTAGCTCATATTTGCATCTGTGATGTGGGTGTATAGAAGAGACCAGATCAGGTGATGTGGGGTGAAAATGGTTTCCTTTTCTTTGAAACTTATTCAGGGAAGAGACAAGACTTGTTTCCACGGCGTGGAGAAAAAAGCATCTCCATATCATATTTTTATGTGGTGGAATTGGATTAAGAAATCGATCAGTTTTCAAGAAACAGCTCATATTTGCATCTGTGATGTGCGTGTATAGAAAAGACCAGATCACGTGCTGTGGGGTGAAAATAGTTTTCTTTTCTTTGCAACGTATTCGGGGAAGAGACAAGGCCCGGTTCTACGGCGTGTAGAATAAAATCGTCTCCATATCATATTTTTATGTGGTGGGACTGGATTAAGAAATGGATCATTTTTCAAGATATTTATCATATCTGCATCTGTGATGTGGGTGTATAGAAGAGAACAGATCACGTGTTGTGGGTTGAAAATGGTTTGCTTTTGTTTGAAACGTATTCGGCGAAGAGACAAGTATAGTAGAGACCATATCACGTGGTTTAGGGTGAAAATGGTTTGCTTTTCTTTGAAACTTATTCGGGCAGGAGACTTGGCTCTACGGCGTGGAGAAAAAAGGCCTCTCCATATCATATTTTTATGTGGTGGAAATGGACTAAGAAATCGGCCATTTTTCAAGAGGTAGCTCATATTTGCATCTGTGATGTGGGTGTATAGTAGAAACCATATCACGTGCTGTGGGGTGAAAATGGTTTGCTTTTCTTTAAAACTTATTCGGGGAAGTGGTAAAACTTGGTTCCACGGCGTGGAGAAAAAAGCGTCTCCATATGATATTTGTAGTGGTGAAAATGGATTAATAAGTCGACCATTTTTCAAGACATAGCTCATATGTTCATCTGTGATGTTGGTGTATAGTAGAGACCATATCACGTGCTGTGGGGTGACAATGGTTTGCTTTTCTTTGACACTTATTTGGGGAAGACACAAGACTTAGTTCTTCGGGGTGGAGAAAATAAAGCCTCGGCATATGATACCTTTTGTGGTTGAAATTGATCAATAGATCGACCATTTTTCAAGACGTAATTCATATTTGCATCTGTCTCGGCTATCACATTAACTTTTCCGGCAATGTGTTGTTCCCGAAAAAATATAGTATGACGGAGAGATATCAGAACGAGGCGACGTACAAGTTTCATACTGATGCTTGATTTTGATGATGTTTTGTTGATAATGTCCACCAAAGCAGCATTGTCGGTCATGGATATTAGCTAGCGTTCCACCCCATATAGGAAACTATATATAAGGACTATACGGAAAAGTTCCTTTGGAGTGATAGGCAAAGATCTAATGGCATTCATCCAAGGTCCCGCAAACCAGTGTTTGCCAAGGACAGTCGCAAATCCTCCATGAACACCTGCAGCATCAGTATACAATCTAAATATTAGAATTTCCACTGACTAAGTTTGCATAATAAAGCAGATTGAAACTTTATTATACAATCTGCTTTATTCTACAATCTAATAGTATCAGATGAGAGCCAGTCCGATAAAACAAAACAGGATTTACCATTATAATATTTAACAAATTCCAACCATGCTTGGAGGTTAGCACGAGCTTCAGAAGTCAGGCGGATGCGGTGATGAGTTTTAGTAACTCCTATTTTCAAATCCTGGAGCATTCGTAGAAAAGCTCGGCCTGGTATCATTACACAGCAACAGAAACTCAAATAGCCTATCAGGGATTGAAGTTCCATAAGAGTGATTTTTCGTTTGTGACAATACTTGTGAAGTAGCACATTTGCTTTTTCAACTTGGTCCTGCGGTAAACTCGCCAACATCTGATCGGAGTCTAGTTCAGTTCCATAGATGGGAATGACAGTTTCTGCTTCCGTCGTTTTACAATGTTTAATTTGGGATACCAAGAAACTCACAAAGTGACAGAAAATTATGAAAATTTTCATTACATGATTTGGATTACAAGCGTCTAGTCCGTCATTCATAATCCAGCCGTCGTCCATTAGAGAATATCCGCGTCCATAATCCAAAGACCTATTCCATTTTCCATATAACAGTATTAGCACCAAATTCAAAAAGACAATCATAGTATACATAAACATAGGCTTGTTTCCTGCGAGAAGCGGTCAACAGTTTTCAATGATGCCGGCAAGACATCATGATGTTCCAAAAATATCAAATCCGTATCGCTGATCAGTATTCTTAATCCATAATATTCGTTATAGAGTCGTCATCAGGTGAGAGATTCCAGATACACCAAAGCGATTAAACATGATCCATTGCAGTCTACAACTCAAAGTTTCAACGATCTTGCAGGGAGAGGATGCTCTCATCGGGAGACATCGATCGTAGTAGTATTTTCCATCCCATGTGAAACCCAGGTAGCTATAATCATTAGAGTGTATGGGGATGATACGAAAGGACATCCTCAATGTCAGCTTTGGCCATCAGGCAGTATCTACCATGAGCCCAATCTGATTAAAATTCAGACTTAATAACCGCTCCTCCATCGGACATGTCACTAATTAAGATCTGGGACAGTTTGTATCTTAAATCTATCGCGCATGTCAGACTGGCGACCAATCACAGTCCAACTTCAACGGGCGGTTATGAAGTTTGGGTTTTAATCAGATTGCCATGAGCCTGAACTAACGCTATGGCATCCTGAATGGTTTCACAAGAAACTTGCGAGAATTCAGCAGGAATGCCTACATTGACTGAGAAGGCTTCATCTGGGTAAGAAAGGTGCTCATGTAAAAAGGTAACATGTCAAGGCAAACAAATACTTCTCAAATTGAAATGCACATAGAAGAGGATCATGAGAAAATTTCATTCTGCTCTTGTGAAAGAGGGGGCACGGAGCAAACTAAATACATCTCGTGTTTAATGAGAACATGCGGCAGAAAAACACTGCTCATATAGGAACGGAAAATAGGGTAAACTAATAATATACATCTCATGTAGAAAGGAATCATGAGGCAAACTAATACTTTTCATGTAGGAACTGGACATGAGGAAAACTAATACTTCTCATATAGGAACTGAACATGAGGTAAGCTAACACTTCTCATATGAAAAGGGATCATGAGGCAAACTAATGCTTCTCATGTAGAAAGGGATCATGAGGCAAACTAATACTTCTCATGTAGAAAGGGATCATGAGACAAACTAATACTTCTCATGTAGGAACCGAACCCCAGGCAAATTAATACTTCTCATGTAGAAAGGGATCATGAGACAAACTAATACTTATCATGTAGGAACTGAACATGCGGTAAGCTAACACTTCTCATGTAGTTAGGGAATATGATATAAGCTAACACTTCTCATGTAGAAAGGGAATATGAGGTACATGTAAGCTAACACTTCTCATGTAGCGAACACTTCTCGTGTAGGGAGGGAATATGAGATAAACTTAATACTTTCAAGTAGAAAAGAAACACAAGCCTACTAATACCCCCCAAGTAGGAAATGGACGTGAGGTAAGCTAACACTTCTCACATGGAAAGGAATCGTGAGGCAAACTGATACTTCTCATGTAGGAACTGGACAGGAGGCAAACTATTAAATATTTCTCATGTAAGATCTGGACATGAGGCATATAAATACTCTCAAGTAGGAAAGGAATATGAGGTAAACTAATACTGCGGTAAACTGATAATGCTCATGTAGAAAGGGAGCTAATACTTCTCATGTAAGAACTGAACATGAGGAAAAATAACACGTCTTATGTGGGAGAGGAGACGTCAGTTAATAAAGTCCTTTAGCCTTGTAATGTTCGATAGCAACGTTAATGCTCTTAGCATATTTCTCCATTCCCGCTGTATTTAAATGCACACCATCTGGACCAAGGAGAGATTTCGTATTAAGTCAAAAACCACGATGACGCCACAACACCATGTTGTTACGTCCCTCCTTCTGCAGTGTGTCACTCAGGGCGTTGTTGACCTCAATTGTTGTAGTCAGTGCCGGGGTATGCGATTGGAAAAACGTGGCAGTAGTTGGCCAACAACAATTACACTGTGGACATTATTCGACTGTAGTAAAAATTCTGCAAATGATAATATATCACGATATAACTGAGGGTTACAATCAGACCGTGACAGATCGTTACCCTCCCCCCCCCAACTGTAAAAACATTGCATCAAGGCAGTGACGGCATGTAGTTCGTGACTGAATTGATCTTGGCCTCGGGCGTACAGTTGCACCGGACAAGCCGTGGAAAACCGTTTGAACAATCGTACCAAGCCCTAAATTTAGCCACGGTCCCGGGTTCGAGGAAACAAAACGGTCTAGGCGGGCGATAAAAGAGTGTCCTAGAACCCCCCTAAATTATACAAACCGTGATTATTTTCAGAACGGAGAAGGAACGTCTACCACAAATACCAGATACAAAAACAGGCCCCCCATCTCACGTTCGGCTATTTCCGTATTGGCGGAACTTAGTCTCTCACATAGAACGCACAACTCCCCATCCTCCCCAGAGCGCATGCTCCATTTAGCAGGCTCATTCATCATCCCTGCCTCCAATAGCGGACGTTGACCTCTACTAAGTTGCTATGACGTATAGGGGAAAACCCACGTACGCACGGTTCAGTTTGAATCCGGCCGAACAACTCCTTCGGTGTTGCACATGAGCGAACTACTTTTCTTATGCTCTGTCCAGATAAACAGAGAAAATAATCTCCAGATAATTCTTTTTAACGCTAGGTCAACAGAGGTATTATGCAGACTTGAAAAGTAATTGAAATGTTCGGCAAACATCTATTTGACTATATATGATGTCACTTCCGGCGATGTGCGCGAAGGTCCCGAATCCCCAAATCCGGTCCAAAAATCTGACTGGTGGCTGGGGTGTTATTAGACCCCCCAGCGAGGAAGTCCCCACCCGTGGGGAGCGTATGGCGATCAAGTAGTGAGCCGGCTACAAAACAGTGCCTTTGGTAATCGAGCGATCCGATCGCATTTTATTGTGAAATGAAGTTAATTTCAACCAAACGAACATAATTCATATACAAATTATACAAAACTATTTCCATGTTTAGCTGAATAATAGCAATCTATCCCCAGAACAGCATCCCATTTGGGACAGAGTACAAAACACATAAAAAGTAGAACAAATAAGAAAGTAAACAAACAGGTGCGACGTTTCCACTTCCAGAAATCCACTAGGCCAGAGGTCAGTTTTCGCAGCTAAAGTGAGTTTTGGGGCTAGATTGACAGGCCCCAGCCCCGACGCTGGTGACAAACATTGCTATGGCAGCACGCGCACGGTTTCGTCATCTGTGACGTTGTCCAGCCATCCCTCTTCATGTGTGGAAAATAAGTCTACTTGTTCAGAATCGAGTATACAAGTTAATAAACAGTCATAAATATGCTACTCACATAAATATCATTATTTGCAATAATATTCGTTTTGCGCTACATCAAATATAGCTGACGAAGTCCTACATGGAACACACGTTCTCGTTTTCCTCCTCGTTCTCGTGGCTTCCTTTATTTAGTTCCTTAACATTTCAACAGACTGACCGATTTCTGTCTAATTTCAACAGAAAAACAGGGGCACGCAGGTGTCGCGTAACAAATTGAGGTTAATAAGTCACAAAGTTCAATGTCACGGTAGCCTAACAATAAGGAAGTTATATTTGTACTGTGGATACCTTATGTTATTACTGCAGTCCACAGATGTGAATTGTGATCAGGCTTCAGGAAAATCTTACGCTATAAATGAGAAATGATGAACCTACTGATGTCGAAAGGTCAACGAGCAAGGCTCCTGGGGATGAACAAGAACAGAGAATAATTGGGAATCACATTTCGTGAGTGGATTCATTACTGGGAAGCGATGTGTCGGATAGATGCTCCTTTGTTCTTGAGTATTCATGTGAGAGTCTCTATAACAACCGATTGGGAAAAATTTATTCCATATAACGGTGCAAACCAAACTTTGCGCCCTCAACTTCATGATTGATCTAAAAATTGAACAATAATATCTGAGCACATTTATATCCAGCAGGAATGTAGCAGGAATGTAGATCATGCTCAGATTTTTTCTAAATATGTTAACTTAAGCTCTCAACAGTCCCTGATGTACCGATTTATTACATGTACTGGTATGTTTTTCTTTCGTTGTAACTGAGACACGGTTCGTATAGTGGTTTGTTCATTCGTTCACTTGCCTGTCTCTCTGGCCTTCATATTTTCTAATCAGTGATAACCGAACTAGTTTCGACCATAAATAAAAGCGTAATGGTCCTTTCTTGAAATAGTAAGATAATTTTGATCCATATTTATCATATATACACCAGTTATCTATACCATACCGGCAGTTAAAAACCCCAACCTCATATTAAACGAGGGGGGGGGGGGCTTAAACGGATCGTAATCCCTAAAGTAAAGTTCCCATCAAATGAAACACCATTGCGAACACTGTCAGAAAGTATTTATTGTAATTTTTTACGATTTTATTGCACAGTGTGTAACGTGTACAAGCAGGACCAGTCGTGGTGTTTACGAGAAAACGAATCAATAACCGGGATTGCCCACTGGCATTCTGGCCGTCACCGTCGTTAACCCCTTCACTAGTGGAGATCCGGGGCTCGAAGAGATGATCACAACCCTACAAGGATGACTGACGCTGATGTAAAGGTCTATTATGGTATATTCTGCACAAATAGTATACGCGGTTACAAATAATAGCGTAGAACCGCGTGGCTTAGACAGAATGTCTAAGGAGATGTAACGTTATGATATTTACATATATGTACAGACACTAGGAGAGTGTATGCAAATAAACTTGATGTATATATACACGTGATATGAGAGGGTGTGTGCATATAAAGTTGACGTACACCTGGTGTGCGCATATAAGGTTAACGGATACGTACACTTGGTGTGTGCATATAAAGTTAACGGATACGTACACTTGGTGTGTGCATATAAAGTTAACGGATACGTACACTTGGTGTCTGCATATAGAGTTAACGGATACGTATCCCTGGTGTATATGTGGATAATAGAAGAGAATGTGTGCAGTTTAAGCTTGATGTTATATGGCAATAATATGTATATGAGAGTGTATGCATATAGCTTTATAGTTAATATAGTGCTTTATGTCTAGATAAGGGCGGCCTGGCTGCTGGCCCTTCTCTTTTGGGGATAAGGGCGGCCTGGCTGCTGGCCCTTCTCTGCCTCCGTCGTTGGAACGTTACGGGTGTAACGCTCTCTCCAGGGATGGCACCCCGTCGTTGGAACGTTAAGGATATAACGCTCTCTCCAGATACGACACCCAGTCGTCGAGACGTCAAGGCCCGTTGGAACGTTCTCCCCCCAATATATATATACCCTCAGGCGTTGGAACGTCACGGCAGTGACGCTCTCTCCAGATATGGCCCCAAGTCGCTGAAACGTCACTGCCCGTTGGAACGTTACGCGGTAACGCTCTTTCCAGATACGACCCCCAGTCGTTGGAACGTCACGGCAGTGACGCTCTCTCCAGAGACGTGGCAACCCGGCGTGTTCTTCACCCCCAATCGTCGGAGCCTGACCCTAACTTGTCAGCTCACCAGTCTGCTTCCCGCACAGGTAAGTATAGCCCGGCGTCTCAACCCTTACGGCTGCTGCGACCCGTCTATAGGCACGGCCTGTGACTGCACAACTTCACGACGATCTCTCAGGTAAGAATCACGCACCACTCACTCTCCGTGACCGTCAGGACAATTACTTGGGTATATATTGTATTACCATTTCATCTGGTACCGATGAAACATCATTACTGCATGTCAACTGTCGTTGCGACCCTCTGCGACCCGGTCGCAAGCCACTGCGACCTTTCGCGACCTTCTGCGACCTTTGGCGACCCGGTCGCAGGTCTGTAGATTTCACGTTTAGTCAACGTTTCTCGGGAGAAGAAGTCTGTATGTGCTGTGCCTTGTCTTTTCTTTACTGTCTGTAACTTGTATCTTGTCTTTGACCCTGTCTGTTCTTCACTGGCTGTAATCTGTGCCTTGGCTTGACTGTACAGTCTGTAAGTCTTGTTACCACTTTTACATCGGTAAAACGAAGCCCGCCTGCACCGTATCTTGCCTTTACTGTGCGGTCTGTGATCTGTATGTCTTGTCTTTTTCTCTGTGGGCTGTGCTCTGTGTATCTTTCTTTAATGTGTGATAAATACACATATCCTTCTTGTGGGATCTGTGTTCTGTAGCTTTCTTGACTGTATAATCTGTGATCTGTATGCCTGGACTTGTACTGTACTGTTTATGATCTGTGTGTCTTGATTTGCTTGTAATGCGTGATAAATACACATATCCTTCTTGTGGGATCTGTGTTCTGTAGTTTTCTTGACTGTATAATCTGTGATCTGTATGTCTGTACTTGTACTGTATTGTTTATGATCTGTGTGTCTTTATTTGCTTGTAATGTGTGATAAATACACATATCCTTCTTGTGGAATCTGTGTTCTGTATCTTTCTTGTGTGCTCTGTGTGCTGTATCTTTCTGTCCTGTAAGATCGGTGATCTGCACTTGTCTCTTTCCAGCTGGACGCCGTCCGTGTAGCCGTCTGCGACCTTTTTGCTGGCCCCCCGGAATACACGATTTACCGACGTTTCTTGATGAAAGCAGCTCGCCCGCCTGTACCTTGACTTGCTCCGCCCGGCTGTAATCACGGTGCTCGTTCTCGCCCGTATAGCGTTGCACGACCGTCTGCGTCGTTGTATTATGACAGTGGGAGTTTGGCTTATTTCGTTCCGTATTTAGTGCAGTTGCATATTTCTGGGGTGGAGGGAATCCCTGACTATTGTCATATACCGCTTCACGGTCAACAAGGTCGACACATAAATATTGTGGCTTTAGTCCCAGTGCAGCGGGATAGCACAGCAATAATGTCGAAATTATCAACCTACTGGTATAGACCTAAAAAGCCTTATTTTATACTGAAGTTAGACCATGCAAGTTGCCTGAATGTGCTACGGGCAAACACATGTCTCATTACAGTATTACAAAAATACCCCACAACTATACTAGACACGCCACGCTGTCGTGTTTCCTAAACTATAGTATAACCACAAACACGTTTCCACACCGAAAATGCGAGCTGGCAAATTCTCATTGGATTGGCGTGTTTTTACAGGTTACACTAGCTACAGGATAGTACAAGCTTTTAGACTCCCCGGCCAAACAACTGCATTTACGGCCCAACCGTAAATTACGCCAAAATCGAAAGTTACAGGCTGTACCTGGACGTGGTTCCCCCAGCTCTCTCTTTCTGGTCTCTCCCCGGTCCCTCCGTCTGCTCGAGCTTATATAGCCGGGGCTCTTCTCCACCCCCCCCGGAGACGTTGCGAAACCCGGAAAATCGCATTCACAGCGAAATTACAGTTCATAGTCCATAAATGGGAATGCCATCCCAATCCATAGTCGTAAAGAATTTTCCACATAACAGGCAACACCTATCTCGCGCTGGTAAGCGAGAACCACGGGGGAATGCATTTCCAACCACTGGCGCTCCCGAACTGGCTCTTCCATCCTTCCAGCGGTGACACACCCCCCTCCGATTCGAACAGTCCAATCACAAGCGGTTAACCGTTACAAGTGTAAACTGTAAATAAAGCATGGTATTCTATGGTGGTCTGTTGTGATCATATCTGGGTCCGGTGACGTCACACTGCCTCAATACATATATTTCAAACTGTGTATGCAGGTGTGTATACTCTGAGTTTTAAAACAGACTCACTGTTCCAATGTGCATGTTTCACCAAAATCGGGGAAATTAAATGCAAGATTCAAATTGACTTGACACATATGAGTTATCTTCTTCCAGATTTTGGTGAACATGGGATAGGGAAGAGAGTCAACGAAGCAACCGCAATGTCAATGCTATCGGCGCAGCTCTTTGTTAAGGATTAACTTCAATTTTGTGCGAGTCACCAATTGAATTGAATCCCATGGTCAACTAAATTATCTGTATGCTTGGACTTGTACTGTACGGTTTATGATCTGTGTGTCTTGATTTGCTTGTAATGTGTGATAAATACACATATCCTTCTTGTGGGATCTGTGTTCTGTAGTTTTCTTGACTGTATAATCTGTGATCTGTATGTCTGTACTTGTACTGTATTGTTTATGATCTGTGTGTCTTTATTTGCTTGTAATGTGTGATAAATACACATATCCTTCTTGTGGAATCTGTGTTCTGTATCTTTCTTGTGTGCTCTGTGTGCTGTATCTTTCTGTCCTGTAAGATCGGTGATCTGTACTTGTCTCTTTCCAGCTGGACGCCGTCCGTGTAGCCGTCTGCGACCTTTTTGCTGGGTCCCCGGAATACACGATTTACCGACGTTTCTTGATGAAAGCAGCTCGCCCGCCTGTACCTTGACTTGCTCCGCCCGGCTGTAATCACGGTGCTCGTTCTCGCCCGTATAGCGTTGCACGGCCGTCTGCGTCGTTGTATTATGACAGTGGGAGTTTGGCTTATTTCGCTCCGTATTTAGTGCAGTTGCATATTTCTGGGGTGGAGGGAATCCCTGACTATTGTCATATACCGCTTCACGGTCAACAAGGTCGACACATAAATATTGTGGCTTTAGTCCCAGTGCAGCGGGATAGCACAGCAATAATGTCGAAATTATCAACCTACTGGTATAGACCTAAAAGCCTTATTTTATACTGAAGTTAGACCATGCAAGTTGCCTGACTGTGCTACGGGCAAACCCATGTCTCATTACAGTATTATAAAATACCCCACAACTATGCTAGACACGCCACGCTGTCGTGTTTCCTAAACTAGAGTATAACCACAAACACGTTTCCACACCGAAAATGCGAGCTGGCAAATTCTCATTGGATTGGCGTGTTTTTACAGGTTACACTAGCTACAGGATTGTACAAGCTTTTAGACTCCCAGGCCAAAACACTGCATTTACGGCCCAACCGTAAATTACGCCAAAATCGAAAGTTACAGGCTGTACCTGGATGTGCTTTATCCAGCGCTGTCTTTCTGATCTGAACACGCTCCCTCCGTCTGCTCGAGCTATATAGCCGGGGCCACTCTTCACCCCCCGGCGCCGTTGCGAACACCCGGAAAATCGCCTTCACAGCGAAATTACAGTTCATAGTCCATAAATGGGAATGCCATCCCAATCCATAGTCCGTAAAGAATTTTCCACATAACAGGCAACACCTATCTCGCGCTGGTAAGCGAGAACCACGGGGGAATGCATTTCCAACCACTGGCGCTCCCGAACTGGCTCTTCCATCCTTCCAGCGGTGACACACCCCCCTCCGATTCGAACAGTCCAATCACAAGCGGTTAACCGTTACAAGTGTAAACTGTAAATAAAGCATGGTATTCTATGGTGGTCTGTTGTGATCATATCTGGGTCCGGTGACGTCACACTGCCTCAATACATATATTTCAAACTGTGTATGCAGGTGTGTATACTCTGAGTTTTAAAACAGACTCACTGTTCCAATGTGCATGTTTCACCAAAATCGGGGAAATTAAATGCAAGATTCAAATTGACTTGACACATATGAGTTATCTTCTTCCAGATTTTGGTGAACATGGGATAGGGAAGAGAGTCAATGAAGCAACCGCAATGTCAATGCTATCGGCGCAGCTCTTTGTTAAGGATTAACTTCAATTTTGTGCGAGTCACCGATTGAATTGAATCCCATGGTCAACTTAATTATCGAATGTTAAACTGCATATCGCTTTTATATCACCATGCACGTATTGACCTTTGTCCACTCTAACTTCAATTCGTCGCCCTATGCAATTGCGTCTCCTTACCTAAAATAACAAATATGGAGTTTTATACGGAGATTATTCAAACTTTTTTTTAAAGCGTAATATTGTATAAATATCATTGTGAAATGATAGCCCTGATTATAGATTTCAGTTATCGAAAAACTTTTTAATGTAGGCAACCATTCATTTTTGAAAAGCTTCGAAGCAGACGACTAGATAAAATGGACCTATAGACCTACTTTAGTCCATATTTCAATATAGACGAAAATATTTCATACGCGAATGTGAATTATGAGTGGCGGGTGGGATGGTAACATATACACTGATAAACCTTCATCAACTTCGCCTTGCTATTATGATGATTTGGCCCACCACTGTATGCTAATGCGGAAATTTGCCGAGAGGGGATATTTTCTCTGTTTCCGCTTTTTGCAATCCGGTATTGTTTCATCTGATTTGTGGAGAGCATCACTACCGAGCTTCCAGCTATCTGCAATAGCACTGTACAATCTACTACAGCAGCTTGTCGAAAAATACTGATAAATATTATTTAAAGGGAAAGTAAAGTGTTTATTGCGGACACAAACCTTCAAACCTATGAGTGACCCACTGACGAGTAGAAGTACACATGACTGCACTGAAAATGTCCTTAAAACTTTATGGAATATTCCATAAGAGAGCGAGGAATATCCTACAAAAACTCCTTAATTTGCGATGAGAAAATATTTTGAATAACTGAGAATTATTCCGCTGGTGCTCTTGATGATAAGATTTTATTCAAGGCTGTGAAGGTTGCAATAGGTATACTTGGGGTACATGTTATCCACTGGGTGTTCTTTTTACTGTGAACCAGGGCAACGTCACAACGGACATTATGTGCATTGATCGTGATTTTGTTCATGTTCGCTTTGATATACCTTGTCTCCGCTGTCTGAACTAACATGACTTTGCTCACGTCGGGCTAACCCCCCGAGCAGAGGATCATGGGTAAATTGAAGATGGCGGCCACGTGGGGTACCAGAAAAGTGATGTTTTCGTCATATTTCTTCAAACTTTCTTCTTTTCCGCGATGAAAAGTGAGCAAAAACTATTCGTTTGACATCACATTAATATTTACTAATTTATCATGTAGTTTTTGCGGAAAAATTGCATAAATAAAAAAAAATTCGAAAAATCTGACAGAAAAATCGATAAAAAATGTCGTTTTTGAAAATGACGTCACTGTGAAGTCATCACAGCGGCCATCTTGTTTTTTTTTTTTTACATTTTCTGGTAAAGCTTGACCCAGGGGTATAGTGTGGTAAGTTTCAGCACCCTAGCTCAAGAGGTAAGAAAAATAATTGGGGGGAGGGGGGGTGGCCTCCTCCCCAGGCCAGGACAGGCCCCCATAAAGCCCAGGCCAGATAGGGTTAAGAGTGCTAACGCATAAATTCTCTCTCTCTCTCTCTCTTAAACATTGTTATAAATATAAGTACCCAAGTTTTACTATCCCTGAAATACACCTCAAACTAAAACTTATCCTATGCTTTCAATATCACCATATCCTCCTCCGTTCATGTCCAAATATTAAACATTATTATTTGATTTTTACCCAACTAAAATGCGCGCGGAAAGCCACAAAACAGAGAAAAATTGTTCAAACGTCCGTAGACGTGTTTTTAAACAGGGAAGTTTCCCTGATGCTGATCGAACTGGCTTATGGGTAATTTCAGAGGTGCCATCTACCCAAGCAATATGCTATGCATTACAACACCCCTGCGCAAAATGAGAGAATCACTGAAAGTTCCGCGTCACTCCGTTTATTGAACGCGATATGAAGTAGTTCGATCTAGTTTCGGATAATTTCTCTGAATTCATCTCACAACGTGCGGTTTCTAGGTGCAGATATTGAAGAATATGTCAGTTTCGTTTCCTGGACAACACTTCTGTTGATGTATTGTGAGATTTTCTTCGAACGATTGTGTTTTGTCTGTAAACTGGTCAATATGGCACAAGTCATAGTCATGGAAAATGCCGACTTCATTTTCGGCTCTGATAGCCAATGAAATACACCGAATTGACGAAATGACGTCATGTTTTAAGATCGGCTGAACCACACTGCCAAAATTATAGTGCAGTCCCTGAGAGAGAATTTGAGAGAGGAGAGAGAACGAGGCAGTTCAGTTTTCGTGAGTCTGGAGAGTTTTGACACTGTGACCCTCAAGTGCGAGCGTGGCATTCTGACAGCTCTAATTATGTCAAACGTTTTATGCCCGTCGCTTAATTGATTACTTGTTTCCCGGCGCACATCAATATTGTCAAATAAATGAATGTTGCAAGTTTTCGCGCTACTGCATGATTGGAGCACATGGCGTGACTGAAAGCCGCCATCTCGTTTTGTGTGCTGAGTTTGAAAACTTTTCTTGCAAGGAAAACTTGATTTATTTCATCAAGCGAAAGCATCTTTTTTACTGCAATTTTTAAATTGACTGATCTTATCGTCCAGCATCATTTGTCATCCAGCAAAAGTAAATTTCTAGATTCTGACCATATGAGCTGTAATGACAGCTCGTTGAAGTTGTCAAAATAATTTTCCGTTTGGGCCAGGCAGTGGAGGTAAAATTAACTTTTGATGTTAAGATGGTTTTCTGTGTCTGTGATTTGAATTTTTTAGTAACGTAAGGGTATTGCTGTGTGCAATTGCTGAATGTGATTTTACAATAATTATTCGATGTACCGGTAGGCATACGTGTAATCTCGAAGAAGACCTATAGGCTACTTATATTATTTTCTGGTCGTCAATTGCCACACAAATAAATGAATATGAATCGGATTCAGTGACTTTATTCTATATCTACAATAACAATATCATTGAGCTGTGGCTGTAGCTTGCAGTGTGCATGAATACATAAACGATGAGTGAATGTCGCTATTCATCCTGGGCAACAATGTTCACTACGATTCGGACACCTCGAAAATATTGTAGGTTTACTGCCAGAATGTGATCTTGTCCAGTTCAGATAATATACAATGTTTAATCTTCGGTGTTGTGTTCTTTATCGGGAAACGGTAATTCCATTGGGTCGTCCAACAATTGTGACTACATGCGTCTGGTCCGTCATTCATAATTCAGCCGTCGTCCATTAGAGAATTTCCGCGTCCATAATCCCATAATAGTAGTTGACCGCCTCGACAAAATTGTTTTCATCGTCCACTGGTACCACATATGCAACTCTCATTTGCCTAGACTTTCTGTACAGTATTGATGAAGTCTCTTTAATAATTAGAGCTACGCTTCGCAAATTCATGCCACGTATGCAACGAGAGACACATCAGAAACATATTGAACAGGACCAATTCTTTCCCTGTTGTTTAGCAGCCTTGGATGCTTTCATTATGTTACTTTTGATTGCGGGCTTCTACAATATGAAACCTCCACCATTTTCCTATATGAAACGTATTTTGTGCAGAACTGAAGCAAGTAATTGTTAAACGCCACAATTTCGTTGGCTATACCAAGATTATTGAATTTTGTGGTATTTACAGTCGTTCTGGGAATAGTCTAGAATAGAAACCGAAGACTGTCTAGCATCATATGATCGCAAACACAAGACTGAACCTACTCAGTTTCACTGTCATTTTTTTAAAATATGGGATTTTTTCCCTCAATATAATCACAGCAGTTGAGAAATGCTCAGAAAATAATACGTATCCCTGGCAAGGGCGGATCTACGGAAGGGGGGTGGGGGGGTGGTCAGGTGGTCCGGACCTGCCTCCCATCTCCCATGAATCCTGCAAACAAAAATGTTTTTGGGAGAGATCAGCGAACCCTGGGATGCAGCATTGAAATAATGTCTTAAAGTTATATGTAAAATACATGAATGTGGATTGTGTATAGGAGTAGTATATAGCCGTGATTTCGACGCAATGGCTCGTCACTGCGCATGCGCGAGAAAGTGGTGTGCGCGGGAGTGTTGTGCGCAGGTATGAGATTTTGTGGCGGTTTTTTGGCGGTGTTCTGCGCAAGTGTGACGTCATGTATGACGTCACTTCCGGTCTGCGTGAATCGGGCGTGTGTATTCCTCCGCGGTGATGCGGTCGGGTGGTGATGCGGTCTGCCTCCGCGGACAGAAAGTAGTCCCAAATTCTCCGGCAATCTCCGGCAATCTTCAGGGGCGAGAGGGGTCCCTAGTGTACCGATTGGATCGAACGAGGTGTCAAAGTGAAGCATTCGTGAAGGGGCATCTGACGGGGTGGGTGTGGGGTTGAAATATCGTCATTCTGCGCATGCGCGGTACACCAAGGGTATGGAAATAGACGTTTTGGGGTCTAGGTGGGTCACTAGTGGTCCGATGGAGTCGAGTGAGGTATCAATGTGAAGCATTCGTGAAGGAGCATCCGAGGGGATGGATGGGGGGTTGGAATATGGTCATTCTGCGCATGCGCAGTAGACAAAGGGTATGGAATAGACGTTTTGGGGTCTAGGTGGGCCCCTATTGGTCCGATGGAGTTGAGTGAGGTATCAATGTGAAGCATATGTGAAGGAGCATCCGACTGCGTGGATGTGACGTGGAACTGACGTCATTCTGCGCATGCGCAAGCAGGAAGTGTGGGAAAAGGGCATGGAAATAGACATTTTGGGGTCTAGGTGAGCCCCTAGTGGTACGATGGTGTCGCCTGAGGTCTTATTTTGAAGCTCTTGTGGAGGAGCATGCGACTGGATTCATGGTTCGTCCGTGTTCAATGGTCTGCGCATGCGTAGTCTGGTCGTAGTATAGAAAGCAGGCATTTTGGAGATGCATGTGTTTGACCAACCACTATGGGTCCATGGTTGTGGTTGGGTGGTGTGGGTTCTGCGCACAGACGTCACTTCCGGGTTTCACTAAAACTACCTCCGAACCCAGAAGAGTTCCCGGCCCGGCCCGGCCCGCCCCGGCCGCAGCGCGCGCGGGCTATCCGTGCGAGCGCACGCGCGCTATCCAGCCGCACGTGCGCGCGCGTCATCACCGGAAGTGCCCGGGTGAACGTCAGGTCAAAAGGTCAAAGGTCACATCCAGGTCAAAAAGTCAAAGGTCTCCCTTTCGGCAATGTTCGGCAACAGTTCTCAATAAATTAACCTGGGAAGGATAGGCAGTTCCATTTGCACCAATCAGCGGTCGAGAAAAAGAGCCAATGAGCGATCGATAAAAGAACCAATGGACGGATACTCGAATTTCGTTCACGTCTGCGCCTACATCCGGGTATTAGGATGCTTTCACCTACGCCCGCGCCTACATCCGTGTTCTTGTACACCCGGGTAATGTTTTCTGGACATGGATGGGTTATCTTTGGCCCCATTCTAGGCCACTGATTGGCTAATACGGTGTTCAAAGCCAGTTTCATGCATTATGCTCATATAGAAAACACACAACACAGGGTTTTTTTGATGAGATCTCATTTTGTTTTTTATTCAACAATAACTAACAACAACAACGTGAGAACAACCACGTGAAAACTGAAGCCCAGAACAGGGGGCTTGTACATTGAAAGAACTGAAACCCAGAACAGGGGGCTTGTAAACTTAAGCCCAGGACAGGGGGCTTGTACATTGAAAGAACTTAAGCCCAGAACAGGGCTTGTACATTTTAATGTCCAGAGATGGGCGGCCCAGTCATATACGAGTACATCGCGGTCCTCGGCCTTGGGGTACTCGTCAAACATCTGTACGATGGTAGATAAGGTTCTGCCCCGGCATCGATGGTACAGGTAAAACAAGCAATATTGTCCGCACATGCTACTGGTCAGGTTTTGCAACGTTTCACTGCTCCAACACCACGTTTCCGTGCCTTGATCCATGAACTCTGTTAAATCGGGATGGAGGGGTGGCAGGTCGTATGGGTCAAAGTATTCACCCTGATGTTCTGTCAAGTACACGGCCATCCAATGTTCACCGGGCCGATCCATCGGGTCCGTGTTGAGAACGTAAGCAGCAGGATACGTACGGTCTAATGGGAACACATCTCGGGCGAACACCCCTTGAAAGATCATACGTGTCCCTGGGTCATTCTCCAGCACGGTGGTTATCTGGTCTGTATCCATGTTAGGTGGCAAAGTCACACAAGACACAGTCAAACTCGGCGTAGCAGATCACATTGACGGTGGTCCCGAGGGCTCGTGCAAAGTGGATTTCCAACCGTAAATTGCCTTGCTTGGCCAGGGCCAGCTGATGGTCGTTCTCTAAGGTGGGGGTCAGATCGAAACAGAACAACGTGTATCCGTTCGCGTAGTCCTCACGACTGATAACATTCCCTTCGTCCTGGTTGATTTGACCGGTGGCTGTAAACAGGCTCTGATAGGCTCGAATGAAATTCCTGGGCCCAAAGTTCGGTGTTAAGGCCGTGGCTGGGACCTGTTGTCCATCCACATGCAGGGCCACAAAATTGATGCCGAAATGTTTAAATTCAAACGGATTCTCTGGGTAGGCTCCGCTGAAACTTGTATTTTCCACACAGGCCAAGATCAATCGCTTGGGTAGTTCCCCCAGGAACAGGTTTTCTTTGTTGGCGCTCATATTTCCAGCAGGCACAGAGAACACTTTGGTTTGTACACGTCGGATAGGGTACTGGGCTGGTTTTGTTTCGAAGGCTTTCATGTGTCCCAATTGAACGGCTGGATTCGGTTTCACTTTTCGGACATACAGGACTGCGTCTTGGATGACAAACTTATAGTCAGCTGCATGCCCGTCTACGTTAGTGGCCATCAAGGCGAAGGTCGGAGGCGTTCGTATCAGTCGGATTTTGATGGGGATTTTGTTCAAGAGGTACCGGTCTTGCATGGAAATGTCTGCGTGTAGTCGACCCATGAGATCCACCGAGGCGCCGTTCGCAGTGAAAGCCTTCCGTTTGTTATATCCTTCATTGTCCACCGTGTCCATGTGCTCGGCTGTGTCCTGGTAGAATAAAGCGGCTGGCAGCTGAGATTTTTTAGCCTCTCGTCCATACGACAACAGTGTCTCGATGTAGGTGTTGCTCTGGCTGGTCAGTCTTATGTCTGAAAGACGGAGAATGAGACAGAATTTAGTTCTCCTTTTCCGGGCAATTCCAGATCAGAACAATGACACCTAAATGATCAAATCCATAATACAACATAATTATGAAACAAGATAACCTGTTGGCTCCATGGAGCTTATGCGCAACGGTTTTCAGAAATATGGTCATTTACTTAATCCGACCAATGTTATTATTTGCTCGACCAGACTGTCTGACTAAGTCTGCGTTAACAAACCAACCATATATAGGTCATAGCCTATCTCTCTAATATAAGTAGAGTGTATCTCATTACCTCTAGTATAATTGTTAAATCTCACAATTATATCTTTACTACAGTACTTGTACCAGCATAATAATCCTGTCGTGATTACACTGATTCCATGTATCCTCAAGTTGTGATATGAATATGATTTAATAAAGTCCATATGATTTAATGAATAATATAAAGGAACAATCTGTTGTTTGTTGTTATTTGTCTCAATCAGAGTTAATAATTCAATTAGTGCATTTAATTGTCTCTACAGTAATTGGAGAAACCAGATACGTCTGTCAAAATACAGAACCAAGGATAGATTACATTTTATGTGACTAGGTATATGTTAATATGGATCATTCGGCTTAGATTCCATGTTAGGGTTTCATTAAATGTAATCTCAGATATTATGAAACCAGATCTGACTCAACACCAATATTAACAATTATCTCTGATTAAATCTATTTTCTGTTAACTGTTTAAAATATATAATATTCTTTGTGCTGTTTTGAATATACAATTCATGACAATCATCAATGAAATAGGACAAAATTGATGTATTACAGTGAAATACAATTCCTATAAACCAAAAGGGAGGAAATCTGTTCATTATGACAGTAAGAGTTTTGCCCCCTAGTTGCAGCAAAATTTGACATGCTCCAGTTACTTCCCCTGAATCTGATTTTCAAGCATGACCTACTTTTATTTCCGCGATCAACAGATTCTGACTAAATAAAACCGTTCCCATATTTAGTAATCAAAAATAGAAATTATTCACATATGTTTCGATTGTTAATTCTGCCGTTACAATCGTTATTGTGCTATCAACGCTGGTGTAACTCCAAAACCATCTCGCCTATGGAATAGGCCAGGCTAAACGCTAACACGTGTTCACCCCAGTGTACACATAAGTGACATTACACGAAAATCATACCAAGTAAAGTTATGTCACATACATCAAACTGTGCAGACTTGGCTTATGTACGCCATTAAACTAATATCTGCAGCTGACGCTTAGTCAATGCTTACCTGAAAGACGGAGAATGAGACAGAATTTAGTTCACCTGTTTATTTCCCGTGCAATTCCAGATCAGAACAATGACACCTAAATGCTCCTCCAGTCCTAGAGAGCCACCCTGTTTTGCCATCTAGAGTGATTCCCCCTTTGACCGTGGCTGCATTGCCCCTGACCAGACTTGCCCAGAACCGAAACAAGCACACACTCAACTTCATCATCTCACATAGGCTCGATAGGGGTACGTGTTGGTCATGTCGCTGATGAGTTTGTCGCTGAGAAAAATATCCACCTGTTGAAACATCGAGTGCAGTCGGAGATTCGTCGGGCCCAACGTTGCAGCTTGGATGATTCTGGAGCCATCCCCGTTGACGACCTTGGCTTTCACATACAAGTATGTATGGGCTAAATCCACATAGGCCGTACCCGCATTACTGATGGTGAACTCGATGGGCCCTGTTTCGTTGATGCTGGAGAGCGGGAGATGCTCCACCCATAATCCTTGTTCGGCACTGGTCTGTGTGGGCGGGACGGTCAACAAGTCAAATTCATTGTTGGTGGAGGGACAGGACTCTGCGTGGATCAAAGACATGTTTTAAGAAAAGATATCCTGGGTCTTCGATGTGCGTCGTCGCTGGGTCGGTCGTCGACTGGTGCGTGGTCTCGGTGGTGCAGGTCTTTTATTCCCTACGATGCGTTGTGCTTTGGCGACCAAGACGCCTCCCGGCCACTTGCAGTCCACTGCGTACCGCTTGGTTGCCGATCGCTTTTACTCCACGCGTCACCAAGGGCAGGAACGTTTTGACGATGCTCCCGAGTATGTTCCCCAGCCCATGTCCTCGTTGCATGCGTGCACCACTAAAGACATGAAGGCCACCCCGGCCTGTTGGGCATAATAGTCCATATAGCTGCGTGCATCACACTCGTAAGGGACCTTCATTATACAAAGTGGGGAGCACGTGCTTGTCGAAAATGAAGTGTCCGCACCACTTTTCCTCGTTCGAATGCCACCGGTCGTCCCGTGTCATCTCTTATATCCACCGTGATAGTGTTGATGTCGGTTTGTCGTACGGGTAGGTAGAGCATGTGGGTGAAACTGTGGGTGACTTGATCTCCATACGTCTTTGTAATGGGGACCACCCGTAACAGAGGTGTGTTTATATCGCCCACGATGTGGTTGTCGACTACGTCCGAGTAGACGTAGAGTCCATACATACCCGACTTCACATCCATCGGGATCTGGCCATGGTCCTCGGATGGACCCGTGTAGGTCGCGTGAGCGAGACCCAGCATTTGCTGTAGGATAGGACTCAGTACGACACTCACGTTGGCGGTGAGGAGGATCTGTGCCTAGTCGTTGTGTGCGTTGTAATCGAAGTCCACGTGATTTTTGAAGGGAAAGGATTTGATGGGTTTTGATAGAAGATAGTCCTTTCTGCATTGGAACAGTACGTTATTGATTGGTCGAAGCGAGAGAAAGTTGAACCTACAGTACTCGCTGATTGGCTGGACCTCACCAAAAGCAAGGTCGTTGAAACAATCCGCCATATTGACAGAAGTACTCTTCCCCAAGCAAAACAAGTACTGAGAAACCTCAATTCACAAGAAGTTCTTGCAAATCTCCAGAGTAAATTCGTCATTGTTCCAGCAGACAAAGCTCCAAATAATATAATATTCATATGTAAATAGTACTATTACCAGGTGCTGGTTAAAGAATTGAGTGTAGACCTATCATCATCAAATACGTCTACTTACTCCCAAACTTCATTTACTCTGGAAGATTTATTTAACAATCACGAAACGTTTCTCAGGAAAAGAGGTATTTGTCTTCCAACCAATCATAACGACATACCAAAAGTATACTGGACTCCCAAAATGCATAAATCACCATACAAAGCCAGATTCATAGCTGGTTCTAGAAGCTGCACCACCAAGCTTCTTTCAGCCCTATCGACGAGGGCCCTTCAGGAGGTAAAAGCATTTTGGGAAAGGTATTGCGCCACTATTTCTAAAAACTCTGGCGTTAAATGTATGTGGATATTGAAAAACTCAAAATGTCTTACGGAGGAACTTGATGCTAAAGGGTACATACCGTACAGACATGTATACACATGGCATTTCTCGATTCTCTATACTACAATCCCTCATCAGGACCGTATTGACCGTCTAAGTTCATTAATAGTATCTGTGTTCAAGAAAACTGATCGTAGATATATTAATGTCGGAAACCATAAAGCATTCTTTAGCTCTACTACATACAAGAGATATCATTCATGGGATGTTTCTTTGTTTATGGAGTTGCTTGAATTTCTCATTGAAAATATCTATGTGAAATTTGGCAACACAATATATCAACAGCATATAGGTATTCCAATGGGTAATAATTGCGCACCGCTGTTGGCTGACCTGTATCTGTTCTCTTATGAATATGACTATATGCAGGCGCTTTCAAAAACCGATCCATTCAAAGCCCGTTCCTTCTCATTCACCAAACGCTATATAGACGATCTTCTCGCTGTGGATAATCGCTATATAAATGACGCAGTGAAGGATATATATCCACCGTCACTGGATTTGAAGGAAACTACAGATAGCCCTACAGGCACATCATATTTAGATCTATATCTCTACAAAAATGAAGCGGGCATTCTCTCTCGTCGACTATATGACAAAAGAGATGATTACAATTTCGACATCGTAAACTATCCCTTTCTGGACAGTAATATTCCAGTGGGACCTGCATGTGGCGTATACATATCTCGCATAGTAGCATTTGCTAGATCCTGTGTTAATTGTGACGATTTAAATCAACATCACAAGACATTGTTGCAGAAACTTATAAAACAGGGCTATTCCTCCAAGCGCCTCCACTCAAAGTTTCTCAAATTTGGCGATACATATCGCATGCTGATAGCAAAATACGAACGTATCGTGCAAGATCTATGGCGTTAGGTTTCGTAACTTGTGTCTAATTCCGCTTAACCCGGGGCTAGAGGCCGTATGAACCCATGTACTTCAAGATCCGCATGGTGCTCATATGTCACAATCAAAGCGTGAATGAGATACACCATTCTCTAGATAACGACTTTAGAACGATTATTACGGATTAAGAATACTGATCAGCGATACGGATTTTATATTTTTGCAACATTATGATGTCTTTTCGGCATCATTGAAAACTGTTGACCACTTCTCTCTTGCAGAAAACTAGCCTATGTTTATGTATACTATGATTGTTTTTTTTTGAATTTGGTGTTAATACTGTTATATGGATATGGAATAGGTCTTTGTCACGGCTCTGGAGATGTGGGGTGTCTTGATCAAGGGTGGTTTTTTAAAGACCTGAAAAGAAGGTGGCCGTTGTGGTTGTGTTTTGGGGGGTTACTCCGGTTCCCATTCGGCTTCCCAAGAAGGTAGTGGGCACTCGGCGATTGCTGGGTCCGCTGCATCCAGGCCCAGCGCTGGGGATTCCCCACCAATTCCTGTGGTACATGCATGTCTTTCAAGCCTTGTGCGAAGACCTCCCATCCTCGAGGATCCGTGTGCGACCTGCGTTGACGCATCAGGTCATTCACTAAATCCGTCATGTGGGTCCCAGGGACCACCTGATTCTGTACCAGGAGTTCGCCTTGATCATTCCAAGTCATGTTAGGATTCTGTTTCATCCGTTGTAATACCAGGTCAGCTTGTTTCTTGAACGATGCAGGTACACTCTTCAGCACTTCGTCTTCGACCCACTGTGGGGCTGTGGGTGGTACCCCTGGTAATGACGGCTGTTGGAGCGATGCTGAGGTCGGCGGTGTGTCACGTGGTGGTGGTGGTGCTGGGGAAGAGAGGGTTTTGTATTGGTCCGTGAACGTCATGTACCGTTGAAGCGTCTCATTGTACCGTTGTACTTTCTCACTGCCGCTTAACCCCGGTCTCTGTAAGATCTGTTGCATCTCTCCATCGAGGGTGTTTATGGTCTTCACCGTAGGTGGGAAAGGGTAGGGCGATTGGAGGTTTTGAAGGAACCGTGGTTCGACGAGGACCATTTTTGTCGTGTGGTTCATTGTCGGCCGAAGATTCCACCCAATACTGGACCCAACACGGAAGCGGCCAACGGTGCTAAGATGGCCCCGAGAAAGCCGCCTTTCTGTAACACCTTTTTCTTTTGTGTTTGAGAGACTCGCTTCTGGACTAGGGTTCGGAGACCTGTTTTATGCTTGGCCAACTTGGTCTTCTGAGTCGGAGTCAGTGGTACGTTGCCTTTTAACAGGTTGTACCCTATCTCGCACAGACAGCGTACAAGACCAGGGTCCGCACTGCGTTCAATGGTTCGGACCAACTCGGGTGGGGCCGTCTTCAATGCACGAAGCGTCGGAGCGTGCTTTCGTACTCGCGCAGACATCATGTACAACTAATGCTAGAACTCACAAGTCTGATCTTTTTATCTACCTCAGAGAACAGAGACAAAGGCAACCATGCTGTGGTATTAATTCTTTTTATTATCCCCATCATCAAACACACATTCCAGCTGGGGGAGCCACTGTGGGTGTGTTTACATTATTTTTGCTTGTACACGTGGTGGGTCTCTCCGGGAAAGATGCCGGTCCGTAGTCGAAGGTGGTCGGGGGTAGCTTGCTTGAGGTCGAAGAGCATATACCCGTGCTGAGGGGTTGTCGCATCTTTGAAGGCTTCCAACGCAAACGGTGTGCGGCCGGGATACATCTGCCTCGCCAGGTGCAGCAGTTGAGTGGTATATCTCGGGTTTTTGAAGACCACCAGGTAGTGGGCATTTAAACTGATGTTCCTACGTTCTTTGTTTTTACTGAACAGATTCTGCACAATGTAGATGATGCTGAGCCGTCGATGATGGCTGCCTTTGGTAACGAGTTGGGCGACCCGCGCATCCGTCTCCGCCATGAGATCATCCAGAACCATCAAGGTGTCCGGTTCCAAATCGGCCAGGTTAGGTAGGCCTTCCACCAACGTGATGTGGGGCATTGCTACATACGCTGCCTGCCATTCTTCGTAACACTACACGACTCGGGCAATGGGTGGGGTGATCATATGCATGCTGCAGTTTGTTGAAGGAGCTTCCTGACGAAGTGCGTTTTGCCGGAACCCGTCGATCTTGCGATGACGCAGTGAAGGGATGCTGTCGCCGAGGGTCCATGGTTCGAGCTGTATGCGCTGTCATGGTAACCCGCTCTTGTAAATTTGGTACGAGTGAACTGGAGTGGTGGTGGTGGGTACAGCGTCGGTCGTCGTTGTCTGTTCACTGTGAGTGATGATGGTGGTGGGTACAACGTCGGTCGTCGTTGTCTGTTCACTGTGAGGGATGAAATCCCGTGGGTTTTCAGACGTAGTGGATGTTCTTGGTGTAGGTGTGGACTGTATACTTGGTATGGAGCTCGATGTGGCTTGTACACGGGGTGTGGTGGTGGTGATGACTGGGCTCGATACGGGGTTGACTGGTGCTATCTGTAGACTGGTTTGACTGGTGGCTGGTGTTCTCAGTTGGTTAAGTAGCGTGCTGACATAGGCTACGTCGTAAAACACACCTCCGTACAACACACTCAGCAGGGTTAGCACTATCACCACAAAGCCCACTTGCGCTTTGCGCGTTTTGGGAGACGCTGTGTTCAGAGGCAGCTGCTGTTTGTCCATAGCACTGTGGTCGAACGTGGAATGAAGGATGACGGCAGTGGTGTCTGGCTTTATAGTCGTTTCACCTGGTTGGCAGCGACCCAGGAATTGAAGGAACTGGGCCAGCCTTGCCATTTGACGAAATGAAACCGTTTGCCACGTCGACGTTCCGTTTTCAAAATCTGCTCCACCGTGTAGTAGTCTTGCTGTGTTTTTACGACAGGCTGTAATTCCGTCTCGTAAAACGTCCCTGGCAACGGTTCCCCTTGAAGATCTTCCAGTTCATAGACTCGCTGCTGTCGGGGTAGGCGCTGTTTAATCAGGAAGCGCTCATCGCTCCAGTTGGGCAAGTAACTTTTCTCAAATTGACTTTTGACTTTACTGATCCGTACAGGGTCCCCGACCTTGTACACCTCCTTCGTCGTTCGCTGCGATTGCCTGGGGTACAAGACCCGCCGGACTTGGGCTTCATTGCGTTGGGTCGCGGTAATGGGGGCTCTCTCTATACTCCGGTGATAGGCTCGATTGTAACCGCTCACAAGTTTCGGGAGAACATCGAAGTACCGCCTTGTATTCTTATAGGTGAAATATTTATACATGCGGCCTTTGAATGTCCTGTTGAACCTTTCCACCACGGAAGCCTTGGTCTCGTTGTACGTATGGAAGAAAAACACCTTCTGGGCTTTCAGAAACTGTTGGAACGGTCTGTTGAGGAATTCCGTGCCTTCGTCGGTTTGCAAATACAAAGGTTTGCGCCCGGTCTTGAAGATGTCTTTGAACGCCGCTATGAGATTCGCCCCCGTTTTCGTCCGGATGGGTACCACCCACGCATACTTCGACAGGATATCGATGCACGTAAAGATATACCGATTCCCATTGTTGTGTTGGCAAAGGCGCTCATATCGACCAAATCCGCTTGCCACTGAGCATCTATTCCTCCCATGATGACCCGGTTCCGTAGAAAATGGCGACGGACAGATCGATGTGAGGTATAGGTGTCTTGTTTTCTTAACCAATCTCGGACTTGGGCACGTTGTATCCCCTGAGGTTTGGCCGCTCGATAGAGAGCCGTCAATGCACTATAGGCCGCCGGACTGTCGGGATCAACACCTTCTCCCAGCTCTTCATGGTGACAAATGATGATGGACCCTGGCTCTATCGTTTATTTATAACGGGTATATCTTGGGCCGGAGTTTCTTTCTGATTTTCTTCGTTGGCTTCTGCCAGCAGAGTGTCCATGGTAAATCACCAGTCCAACTCGTCTGATGACCGCTTGATAAGCACTTGATCCACATCTACCACGGCATCTTCCAATGCAGACCATAGATCAGGGTGAAGGGTAAAATTCACTGTACCCCCATCTAGCCGAGCCAATTAAGCAAAGAAAGGGCGGTGTCGGATGTACACATCGTGACACAAGTGGATGAGGTCGCCGTCCAGTTCACCAGACAACACCCGTTTGAATTTGGTCCAGCCCTCCCGGGACAGACGAATGTGAGTCGTACACGGTTGTGTAGAGTCCGCATCACAGATGTCTCCCACCTCCTCCACGATATCGACCTTATCCGCATAAACGTGCAGGAAAACCTCGGGGGTCAAGCTGAGATACGCCAGTATTATATGCTCCGTCATGGTCAGTACGTGAATGGTACCAGATTTGACTGTCTCTCTCATTTATGGGGAGAACGCCGTGAGATCAAAGGATCGGGTGGTCATGTCACTGGGCTGACCGAGTCTAGCCGGGTAATCACTGGCATCGTCGTCTGCCTCCGCTTCATTGCTAGACATTTGTTCATTGGGTTCTGCCGCCGCTTCTCTCAGGGCACGAGCCCACTCCAACTCGTCTGATGATCGCTCGGCCGGTGTAAACAGCTGGTCCACAATAGGCACCATTTTCTCGAAGGCTGTCCACAGATCGGGGTCTAGGGTGAAGCCTCGCGTAGGGTCTTGGTAACGGCCCAGACGTGGGAAGGAGGGTCCACGGTGTACGTAGATGGCATTGTCTATGTGGATGAGATTTCCGTCGAGCTCACCACTCAACACCCGTTTAAATTTGGTCCAGCCGTCATGGTGTAGCGTAACCGTATTCGATACGGTCTCAGCGCGCGACCAGCAAACATCTCCACGGTCTTCCACGAGGGTGACTTTATCTTCATAGACGTGTAACCCCACCCGGGGTGTAAGGGCTCAGTCCACAGTTGCGGATTTTTGGTCCCCCTCAAATTCTTTGAAATTAAAATTCCACCAGGTTTGACCCCATGAGAATTTTTGTTGGCTTTTTGTTTATTGATATTTGTGATATCATTCAGTTGACTGGTTGATTTGCTTCAAATCAGTACATGGTATTTTGCCAGTAGGATTGGCCCATGCCTCACTATGTAGATGGATGTGTGAAAGTGTGGCTGTGAATTGGGGCCATTTTCAGCTTACGAGCACATGGCATACTTTACGGTGTAAAATTGAGCTTGAAAACCGCCTGGTCGACACCCTATTTTCTTTGCCAATTTTTGTTGGTCGTTGGACTGGGCACACTGTCGGTGAGTTTCAGGACAATCGATTGTCAAGTTTTTTCTTTGGTGGAGGGGGAATATTACCCATTTTGGACATATTTTAGAGGATTTTCCTGAAGTTTGAAGCAAGTTCAGTATGGGTTATGGGGACCCTGATTTTCGTCAACAAGGCTTACATCTGTCTCGGCTTTATGACAAGAGCCTACTCTTTCAGAAAATATATAGTTCTATGGGGGTTCTCTAATAACACGGTTGCTGTTTAGCATAAAGTGAACCTGCCTACTGTTTAATTTCAGATGCCATGGCCCTTCTGTAGACTGCACCCTATATGACAGAACAGGCACTTTCTCAGGTAACATTAAATTTGCATATCTGATCAAAAATTTCCATCCAGAACTAATATTGTTTACTATCAAGTTGAACACAATTCAAACCAATGCTATTCACACCCAACACAGGACTGAAATTATTAAAGCAGCACAGGGGCTTGGCTAGAAAGGGGGGAGGGTAACTCTTAGCATGGCCAGGAAATATCTGTTAAAAGGTGTGTAGAATTGCCAACATCCATGTTGGTGTTTTATCGGGGGGAGGGAGGGGGGGTTCAATTGTCTCAGGGATTTTTCTAAAGTTTTAGTGTCACAGAATAATTCCTCTGGGACCATTAAAACAGCCCTACCCCCCCCCCCCCCATAAAACCAGCTTGGAGTTGGCAATACTATACTATACACAATGTAACAGATATTCCCCTGTCATGCTAAGAGTTATCCACCCCTCCCCCCCTTCTAGCCCAAGCCCCTGTGCTGGTTTCATAATTCCAGTCCTGTGTTGGGTGTGAATATCATTGTTTTGAATTGTGTTCAACATAATTGTAAACAATATTAGTACTGAATGCAAAATTTTCAGTCAGATATATTCAAATTTGACATAGCGGTCTAGCCTGACAAAATGGCGTCGCAAAAACTGTCAAAATATGAATGGGGTAGGGGAAAGGTATCGCTCTGTTTTATCTTAATATGACTTTCAACCATTGAGTGTCATATATCATTATACTTGTACAGACCCATAGATTGAAAGGAGTAGATAAAAAAAAATCCACAAAAAGTACCCTTCACTTAAAGGGCTCAGTCCACAGTTGCGGATTTTTGGTCCCCCTCAAATTCTTTGAAATTAAAATTCCACCAGGTTTGATCCCATGAGAATTTTTGTTGGCTTTTTGTTTATTGATATTTGTGATATCATTCAGTTGACTGGTTGATTTGCTTCAAATCAGTACATGGTATTTTGCCAGTAGGATTGGCCCATGCCTCACTATGCAGATGGAAGTGTGAAAGTGTGGCTGTGAATTGGGGCCATTTTCAGCTTACGAGCACATGGCATACTTTACGGTGTAAAATTGAGCTTGAAAACCGCCTGGGCGAGACCCTATTTTCTTTGCCAATTTTTGTTGGTCCTTGGACTGGGCACACTGTCGGTGAGTTTCAGGACAATCGATTGTCAAGTTTTTTCTTTGGTGGAGGGGGAATATTACCCATTTTGGGCCAATTTTAGAGGATTTCCTGAAGTTTGAAGCAAGTTCAGTATGGGTTATGGGGACCCTGATTTTCGTCAACAAGGCTTACATCTGTCTCGGCTTTATGTCAAGAGCCTACTCTTTCAGAAAATATATAGTTCTATGGGGGTTCTCTAATAACACGGTTGCTGTTTAGCATAAAGTGAACCTGCCTACTGTTTAATTTCAGATGCCATGGCCCTTCTGTAGACTGCACCCTAAGGGGAAGGATGGTTCGTAGAACTGGTGACATGGTTCACCCAATGACGAACGGTGAATGACACACTCTCTGACTGTCTCTCGTATTTATGGTCAGGTGCCTCGGTGACATGGTTGATCCAATGACGATCGGTGAATGACGCACACTGTGACTGACCCTCGTATTTATGGTCAGGTCCCACTGTCAATGCCACAGCGCCAGGGTCAAGAGGGCACAGACCGTGACTAGGCCAACGAGCCGTCGCTGGTTCCGGCGTGAGCGCTCGTGGTCCATAGCCCGGGCATCAAGGATGGCTGTCATAGTCCAGTAGTGGTGAGTGATGGCACACCTCTCCATCGTGTGCACTCTGTCGAGGACCGCTTCTGTGAACTCTTTCGGGATCTGGCGTCGCCCCTCGTTGTCGTCACCATCTGCAAACATGGACCGAACCACTGCTCGGTAACCCGTGAGTGAATTAACGACGGTGGCATGCTGTAAAATGCGAGTCGCATAGGGATGGGCGTCCGTCATGGCTCTGTGACCGTAGGAATGGGGGTGTGGGATCCAGAGGGACGTGTTTTATAGACCATGTCACACATGCGCGCCTAGACGTAGCTCTACGGGTCTAGACCGTGATACGTACTATTCTGATTGGTTAGTCCAAAAAGAGAGCAACAGCAACAAAGATTAGAGGTCAGTCCTTTTGTTATGCGTGAATCGGGCGTGACCTGGGTAGGAAACATGATAGGAATACATGTACTGACCTGTCTGTGGGGTTTTTCTATGTATGAGGGTCTGGTTGAATGGAGCGTGACCTGGGAACATGATGTTTTTTTTCTATGTATGAGGGTCTGGGTGAATGGGGCGTGACCTGTGAACATGATAGGACATATACTGACCTGTCTGTGGGGTTGACGTCCGTATCTTATCGTTGACGTCCGTGTCTTTTCGGTGACGTCCGTGTCTTTTCGGTGACGTCCGTGTCTTTTCGGGTATGTATGATGGTCTTGAGGGGGGCGATTGTATGTGGCGAGTTGTATGTGTTTTTTTCGGTGACGTCCGTGTCTTTCATCCGGGTACTTCACGTCTGCGCCTGCATGGGGGTATGTATGAGGGTCTTGAGGGGGCGACTGTATGGGGTGAGTTGTATGTGGGTGGGGGTTTTTTCGGTGACGTCCGCGCCTGCATCCGGGCACTTCTATGTAGGTGTATACAAGTGGGAATTTTTTAGGGCATTGCTGCATTCATTGGCCTGCTTGACCTGACCAGCCTGAGCCTGCCTGATCAGCCTGAGCCTATCTGACGAGAGGAGCTACTTGCCTGAACCTCACCAGCCTATCTCACCATAGCAGCTACTTGCCTGACCAGCCTGAGCCAACAGTCATGGAGTCATCTCACCGAGCTAAGCTTCTACAGCACCGTATTCGCCTCGTTGATGAGATGCAGCATGTGGCCCATATATGTGATCTGCTCATAGTGGAAAACATAATCACTAAACACATGGGGGTAGATATCCTGGCGGGGAAGACCTATATGGCACGAAACAGCATCAAGATGTTCACTTGCACAACTTGCCAGAAGCAGTTTACTCGCCCAGAAGATTTTCGACGGCACGAGTCCTCCAGCCACAACGGCGCACGGTATACTTGTATAACCTGCGCACGGTCATTTAATCGGGAGGATCCTTTATTGCGCCACGTACGCTCATTCCACGAGGGCGCGACGGAACAATGTAATGACCCACGACCCAGTCAGTTCAGACGGCATCAGCGTTTGATTCATGCCCCGTCTCTACGGCTTGGGCGACAACTTCCCACTAAAGTGGCACCCAGGAGAGTCAGACCCAGTGAAGATGAGCCCGGGGAGACGAATGCCACTGGTGATGCGATCACACAGAGCCCGCCTGTACCCAGAGTTCAGAAGAGCCTAGATATCCAGCCAGTCCCTAGCATTATTGTTGCTAGTCATACGCCTGACGACATCGAACATTTTCTGGAAGATGCAGTGGATGTTCCTAGCGATCTATTACAGGACGCCCATCCAGTGAGTGACATCTATCGGCGCCAATGGCCCATGATACGGCACGTTTTCCACCGTGATCGCCCTATTCCAGATATCTACAATTTCCCACTCACCGACCTCACCCTTCTACGCAGCTACGTGAAAGCCATCTTCAATGACCAAGCTACGGTCTTCAAATTGAATGTCGCTTTCGGGTACATCTTACGTCACAAAGAGATGGACCAGTTACGGTATTATTATGCCAGTAATAACAGCCATGTGTTTGACCAGCCGTTCACCATCATTAACCGGGCGTCGCTAGCGACGATGCTGGAGAAACTGGACACCGTGGATCCCTTGAGATGGGCACATCGTCAACGCCCCCACACACAATGGGTCGTAAAGAGGGTGGCCAATGTTACGTTCTTCGTTACCAAGCTGACCGACCACCCCCATCGGCTGAATGCGTCACTCTTGCACTGATGAATAGCATAACATGCCGTATATACTCTCTATGTCTACATACTGAACGTTGACTTGAGCTCAGTAAACATTAAATGTGACGGTGCGTTAAATAATAAAACATCATGTTTGATATTTCAATTGTCTTGCTGTTAACATACTAAACATACTCCGAGCGGCTCGCCCAGCTGGAGTATGATGTAACATTGGGGATAATAAACTGTATAAACGTTGCTGAACTTGTTGTTATTCACGACAACCGCTTTCCGTTATACTTGGATGAAATATATACCCCCATGTGATATAGTGCCCTTGCACACCTCCGAAACTTCCGTTTAACCAGCGCGCGCGCGCGTGCAGCCGGAAAACCCGAGCGCGCGCGCTGCGGCCGGGGCGGGCCGGGCCGGGCCGGGGAAATCTTGGATGTTGAAAATCCGGACCCTACGTGTAAGGGAAAAATTGGAACTCTTCTAGGAGTGCTCAATGGTTATTTTACGCACGGTTAATGTGGGGAATTTTCTATTTTAGGGGAAGGATTCGAAGCCCGCGCCCTACATTTATAAACTTTTCCACACTATCCGTGCGTAAAATAACAGTTGAGCACGCCTATGAAAACATTATTTCTATTCTATTGCACTACCCAAATTGATTATCAACAAAGGTTATATGAAAAGTTGAAAACATATTTTAAACTTTGTCACAAATTCCAATGTTAGATGACTATGTGTGAATTGTGGTTTTTGTTATACAAATTATCCTGTTAGATAAATCTGTGTGTGTTGTGATTGTTATCCACGTGTAGTATGCGTCACTGTATATGCTAATGCATACTGCTTGAGATCACGCCTAATTGACAATGCTCACACAGAGTGATTGTAATGTGTCGATAGAATATGACATGCCGTATGCAAATGACCATTGTTAGCTGAACACGCGTGCACCGGGACTGGTGTCATTTGGCTGTAGTACACGGTATTCTTATGCTAATGAACACCTGCATGGCAGGTTGCTCTGGCGGGAACCAGCCAGTGCGCGGTGTAAAGGGCAACGATTTGGTGTAAGACACGAAATATAATTGACAAAGGATCTGCTGCAAGTTGTATTGTCAGTCTTTTGTCCAGGATATTACCTTTTGAATGGGAGGTCTTACACCAAAGACTTGCCGTGTAAAGTCACGAGTGCCGGTCGATGTTTGAGGCCTGGCTGTTTGAAAATAAATATAGGAGCGATTATGCAGATATGATTGTCGGTTTTGCAGTTCAAAACATTTGTGTGTGTTTAACTATGCCAGCGCGGCTCCAGTGGGACATGTAATATCAGGAAATGAAAAAGGATTCCTATTGACATCGTCTTTGTGCACTTCTTTCGACCATGTTCCAGAACTTATTCGTGACACGGGGGCCAAGCCGGGAACTGGTCACACGTGCGTAGAAGCGATATAAAGTTGGACGTTTACCTAGGATATTACCATTTCTGAGTGCGGACGGTTACCTAGGATATTACCATTGCTGTGTGCGGACGGTCACCTAGGATATTACCATTGCTGTGTACGGACGGTTACCTAGGATATTACCATTGCTGTGTGCGGACGGTTACCTAGGGTATGCCGTTGTGTGCGGACGGTTACCTAGGATATTACCATTGCTGTGTGCGGACGGTTACCTGGGATATTACCATTGCTGTGTGCGGCAGTCACCTAGGATATTACATTGCTGTGTGTGGACGGTTACCTAGGATATTACCGTTGCTGTGTGCGGACGGGTTACCTAGGGTATGCCATTGTTGTCTGCGGACGGTTACCTAGGATATTACCATTGCTGTGTGCGGACGGTTACCTAGGATATTACCATTGCTGTGTGCGGACGGTCACCTAGGATATTACCATTGCTGTGTGCGGACGGTGACCTAGGATATTACCATTGCTGTGTGCGGACGGTTACCTAGGATATTACCATTGCTGTGTGCTGACGGTTACCTAGGATATTACCATTGGTGTGTTCGGACGGTTACCTAGGATATTACCATTACTGTGTGCGGACGGTTACCTAGGATATTACCATTGCTGTGTGTGTGGACGGTTACCCAGAACATTACCGTTGCCGTGTGCGGACGATTACCTAGGATATTACCATTGCTGTGTGCGGACGGTTACCAAGGACATTCCGTGTTGAACTGTTGAACTACTTTGAATGGCTATGGCTGTCGTGAGTATATATATTGACAATGTTGCAATCTTTGTGAACAGTTTGTTTGAATTATTGCGATGTCAGTCATTGTTTGCCTGTGAATTTTAATGCTGGGCCCACTGTTAACTGATGGTACTCTATGTTCACGGGTAATGTATTATGCTGTCATTGCAAATTTGTGTTGGTAACTGTGAAATTTCTTTTAACTGGCCTGCACTGGCCCGTTTATCTATGGTAGTAAATGTGAGGTTTGAGTATATTATCATTAGTAGTGAGAAAATAGGGGCCCAACTAATGTACCATACTGGTGTTGCAAATTTGTCTGTAGCTGTAGTATTTGTCAGAAAAGCCTCCATTACCCTGCTTCGTATTGGTATTAGATGTAACGACGGAGTATATTACCATTAATAGTGAGAAATTAAGGCACCAAATATGGAAAAGCTTATAGAGAATGGTATCAAATCAGGGTTGCAAGGCAAAGAGTTGCTTCAGTTCATAAGCGATCAACAGGCAATGGAGAGGGACGAAAGAGCACAAGCTCGCGCGAGTAAGGCTGCGGAGGCAGAGGCTCAAGCTAGGGAACGTGAGGCTGAATTAGCGCTGCAAAAAGAGGCAACGGAAGCCAAGCTAGATGCTGATAAGTGAGCACATGAGCAGCACGACCGTGAGTTACAGTATCATCATGAATTAGAGATGCGGCGGTTAGACTTACAGGCGCAAGGTGGTCAGGGGGACGGGCGCATTCGAGATGGTGCGACCTCTAAAGCCAAGACGCCCAAGTTACCAGACTTTATGGATGGTAAAGACGAGATGGATAGCTATCTCCAGAGATTCGAGAGATTTGCCACGAAACAAGGCTGGGACAGAGCGGACTGGTCCACCTCGTTGAGTGCATTATTAACTGGAAAGGCACTAGATGTGTATTCTCGAATGTCCGAAGCTGCGACCCTAGAGTATGATCAGGTGAAAACAGCATTGCTAAAGCGATATGAACTAACAGAGGATGGTTATAGAGTAAAGTTTCGAGAGTGTAATCCAGAGAGTGGCGAAAGTCCTGATCAGTTCCTTGTTAGGTTAGGCAGTTATCTAGATTGATGGGTTCAGTTATCCCAGACAGTAAATTCGTTTGCTGGACTTAGAGACCTGCTGCTGAAGGAACAATTCATAAATACATGCTCCAAAGACGTTGGTGTATATCTTCGTGAGCGGGCCCCTGCAAATTTGGAGTTAGCAAAAACTGCCGAGCAGTACCTAATTGCCCATAGTAAGCAGTTTGCCAGTGGGGTGCAGCCAGCTTCTGGTAAGAGACCGGATAAAGCGTACGGACACGGGGGACGATCGGACACCGACACTGGGAAACCCGGAGTAGGACCCAAATGTTACACGGGCAAAGAATTCGGCCACATTTCTAGGAACTGTGAATCCAAATCGCAGACATCTCAAAGCAAAGTAGAACGAAGATGTTACAATTGTGGTAAACTTGGACACGAGGCCAAATCTTGTAACTCACCATGGGACCCTACAAAGAAATCTTTCTCGAAAGTCGGCGGCTCACTCGGAGCAAACGTTTCTCGGGAGGTTAGTGCGGGATGCATAGTGCAGTTGCCAAGACCAGTTCAGCTGGCAGACGAAGATGATATACGATCATGCATGGTGGATAATCAGCTTGTATTGGCCTCAGGAAAATGTGTACCATTGGTCAACAGCGCGTGCAGTCAGCCAGTTATTGCAAATAGAATTAACATGCCGGTGAGACAAGGCAAGGTTGGTTCGAACATTGTACAGACCCTACAATGTAGTGGTATAGTCGTCAGAAAGGAGTTCGTAAATCCTGACCAGTATACTGCCGAAAATACTTATATGCTGTTAATAGACAACACTGTGCGTGAAGTACCTATGGCCAGGATTCAGATTGATACCCCATACCTGCGAGGTGAGTTCGAGGCACAATGTTTACCAGATGCAATCTATGACCTCATTATTGGGAACGTGCCTGAAGCAAGGTCACCAGAAGATCCGGATCCAAATTGGTCTCAGGTCGGTGCCGTAGTTCATCGAGCCGGGGCCAAGAAGTCTAGTAACCACACTCCCTTATCAGTTCTACAAACTTCCAATGGTTCAGCGGTGGACAAGACGGAGCTTTATAAATTACAACATCAGGATGACTCCTTGAAAAGGTTCAGGACTATGACTGACGTCAAAGTGAAAGGTGCGCAAGAAGTAAGCTTTGATGTCAAGGGAGGTGTCTTATACAGGCTGTACAAGAACCCAAGGATAAATGGTGGTAAACAGCTTAGGCAAGTGATTGTTCCCAGACCTCTTCGTCAGCAGGTGATGGCAGTCGCACATGACTCCATTATGGGCGGCCATATGGGAGTCAAGAAAACGACAGACAAAGTGCTCAGTAACTTTTACTGGCCTGGATTACATGGAGATGTAACTCCGTTTTGTAGATCGTGCGACATATGTCAGCGAACTATAAGCAAAGGCAAGATTATGAAGGTTCCTCTGGGGAAGATGCCTTTGATTGATGTACCCTTCAAACGTGTTGCAGTGGATCTCGTCGGACCTATATATCCTGCAACGGAGCAAGGTCAACGTTATATTCGCACCCTCGTAGACTATGCTACCAGATATCCAGAGGCGATACCACTTAAGAAGATTGACGCCGAGGTTGTGGCAGAAGCACTGGTTGACGTGTATAGTCGTGTGGGAGTTCCAGAAGAAGTCCTAAGTGACATGGGTTCTCAGTTCATCTCCGGGTGTATGAGTGAGTGAGTGAGTGAATAGGGTTTAACGTCGCTTTCCGGGTGTATGAAGGAAGTTGCAAGATTGCTGAGTATAAAGCAGCTCACATCCACCCCGATATCACCCGATTTGCAATGGACTTGTTGAAAAGTTTAACGGTACTTTGAAAACAATGCTCGAAAGGTTGTGTTGTGAACAGCCAAAACAGTGGCATCGGTACATCAATGCCCTTCTGTTTGCTTACAGAGAAGTGCCCCAGGAGTCCACAGGGTTTTCGCTCTTTGAGCTGCTGTATGGCCGGACCGTGCGAGGGCCGATGCATATTCTGAGGCAACTGTGGACGAAAGAAGTGGAGGAGCCTGACGTCAAGTGCAGCTACCAGTATGTGTTCGAATTACGAGAGAAACTTGACAAAACATTGAAGTTAGCACAAGAAGCACTTCAAGGGTCCCAAAGTCGCTATCGTCGCTACTACGACAGGAAAGCGAGGCAGAGGAAATTCAAGATCGGTGACCAGGCATTAATACTGCGACCTACGAACAACAACAAGTTGTTTATGCAATGGAAGGGGCCATATCCGGTTGAGACTGGTGTTGCGGAAAACGATTATGGTGTCAAGGTCAAGGGCAAGGTGAAGACGTACCATGCGAACCTATTGAAACGTTACATTCAACGTGACAAAGAACCAGTAGCCGCTACAGTCTTATGTGAACAGGTTTATGGTGCTGAGTCAGCTGTAAATGAAGTCGCCGATGGAAACCGTGACGAGGTAGACGATGACGATCTGTTACCGCTCGACTATTCCAAGACTGGAGAGACATCGATGATGTGGCACTTGGACAGCAACTTTCAGCGATAGAGAGCAAGGAGTTACGTGATCTAATGCATGAATTCGGTGACATTTTCACTGACAAACCAGGTACAACGAACTTGATTCAGCACAAGATCAACCTGACCACGACCGATCCCGTGAGATCTAGAGCATATCCTGTTCCCCACAGCGTCAGAGAAACACTCCAAACGGATATCAAGGACATGCTCGAGATGGGCATTATCAGGGAGTCCAGCTCCCCCTATGCGGCTCCGGTCGTTATTGTTCGCAAAAATGATGGAACCAACCGTATATGCATTGACTATAGAAAGCTGAACAAAGTGAGTGTGTTTGACCCAGAGCCGATGGTTTCTGCTGAAGATTTATTTGCCAACCTCAGCGGAAGTAAGTTTTTCACGAAACTTGACCTGACCAAAGGATATTGGCAGATCCCGGTTGCGCCAGAAGACATTACGAAGACGACTTTCGTCACCCCAGATGGGTGTTACGAGTTCGTGAAGATGCCATTCGGAATGATGAATGCGGGCGCTACTTTCGTCAGGGGAATGAGGAAGCTGTTAGCGGATATGAAACATGTGAAGTGTTACATTGATGACATATTAGTTCATACGGCTACGTGGGAGCAGCACATTGCCACTCTCCGGGAACTCTTCAGTCGTATGAGGGCAGCTAATATTACGGTGAAACCAACAAAGTGTGTAGTAGCCATTGATGAGGTCGATTATGTTGGACACAGTGTAGCGAGAGGAGTGATCGGATTACAGAATGACAACATTAACAAGATCACGGAGGGACCAAGGCCGAAGACAAAGAAGGGGGTCAGATCATTTTTGGGATTAACAGGATACTACCGGGACTATATACCAAACTATGCCACTATCGCTGTTCCCCTCACAGCGAGGGTCCCCTTCTGACCAAGAAAAGGACACACAGAAATTGTCCAGTGGGACGAGGCTCAAGAACTCCCGTATACCGCCCTGAAAACCATGCTCACCAGCAAGCCAATCTTAAGAATGGTAGACCTGCGGAAGCCATTCGTACTCCGAACCGATGCTTCTGAAGAAGGTGTTGGGGCCGTCTTACTGCAAAACCACGAGGGAGAGCTGTTTCCAGTGAGTTTCGCCAGTAAGAAGCTCTCAGACAGGGAAAAGAGATATTCGACCATAGAAAGAGAAAGCCTAGCAATTGTTTGGGGCCTACGGAAGTTTGCTAACTATCTCTACGGCGTCGAGTTTACTCTACAAACGGATCACCAGCCTCTGCAGTATTTGAACGAGGCTAAATACACAAATGACCGTGTAATGAGATGGGCATTGTACTTGGAAAGCTATAGAATGAAGATTGAAGCTATCAGGGGTTTTGCTAATGTGGGTGCAGACTATCTAAGCCGTATTGTTGGTGATTAGCTGCTTTATTGTACATTGGTTGTTGAATTTGTGTTACTATCATTAATTTGAGGAAATTCATTCTTGAAAGGGGAGTGGTGGCACAAATTCCAATGTTAGATAACTATGTGTGAATTGTGATTTTTGTTATACAAATTATCCTGTTATATAAACCTGTGTGTGTTGTAATTGTTATCAACGTGTAGTATGCGTCACTGTATATGCTAATGCGTACTGCTTGAGATCACGCCTAATTGACAATGCTCACACAGAGTGATTGTAATGTGTCGATAGAAGATGACATGCCGTATGCAAATGACCATTGTTAGCTGAACACGCGTGCACTGGGACTGGTGTCATTTGACTATAGTACACGGTATTCTTATGCTAATGAACACCTGCATGGCAGGTTGCTCTGGCGGGAACCACCCAGTGCGCGGTGTAAAGTCAAGAGTGCCGGTCGATGTTTGAGGCCTGGCTGTTTGAAAATAAATATAGGAGCGATTATGCAGAAATGATTGTCGGTTTTGCAGTTCAAAACATTTGTGTGTGTGTTTAACTATGCCAGCGCGGCTCCAGTGGGACATGTAATATCAGGAAATAAAAAAGGATTCCTATTGACATCGTCTTTGCGCACTTCTTTCGACCATGTTCCAGAACTTATTCGTGACAAACTTTGACAACCTTTCTCCCCTTTCTTTAAAAAAACTGGTCCACTAGTCTCGGTTGGCATCGTGCCAATGTCAGCGGACGAGTTTGTGGTCTCTTAAATGGGAAGTGATACTGTCAGCTGTGTGGAAGTTACGTGGATATATGCCTATTTGTGTCACGTTGTTAATCAATTTCACGATGAAAACAGCAGTTAAACTTGAGAAAGAAATTTCATCTTGTAATTTTGTTTTGGTTTATTCAATTGTTACTTGTATGAAAGCAGACGTCCCTTTCCTCATCCCACTTGTGAAATGGAATCTCCCAATGAACATCTGCACTTGACGGGTGTTGATTTCATACCACCGTGCTAAATAAAACATGTAATAATTGCACGGTTATCTTGATGTTATTGTCACAAGTGTTATAGTAAATTAAATAATATTTTAATAATAATAATAATATTTTGTTGTTGACACAAGTGTTACAGTGAATCAAATAATATTTTCTTGTTCCTTTTTGTTTCAACACCTGTGTAACATATTAAGACATTAAAAAAGATTGAAAAATCACACTTTTTCCCGTTTCAACCCCAAATAAAAAGCACTTTGTAATCTAGCCGTTGATACTGACTGAAGTTTATTTGCTATGGAATACAGATTTTTACAAATTAATGGTCGCCTCAGCAGCTAAATTGCTTCCTTTTAAATTTGAAAACTGTAAAATGTACCGATTCGTCGATGAGAATGCATGCTTCGACAGAGCGATGTGGGACAGCTCCTCGCCAAGTGTTATGTAATTGTAAAACGGCTTAATCGCCGGTGAATTTTAACCTGTTCCGTTCAACAGATGGCGCTTTACCCGAAAACCCCATCCGATATTATCAGCTTCATTAAATTCAAAATACAGAGGACGTACTATATAAAATGGTACCAGACTTATAATACACACTTTATAGTCTATCATATTGGGGTCATTTTGAGCCTATTTGCATAACCCCCCGAGCAGAGGATCATGGAAAAATCCAAGATGGCGGTCACATGGGGTAGCAGAAAAGTGATGGTTTTTTTCATATTTCTTCAAAATTTCTACTTTTCCCCGATTAAAAGTGGGCAAAAACTAATTTATTTCACATCACATTAATATTTACTAATTTATCGTGCAGTTTTTGCGGAGAAATTGCAAAAATAAAAAATTCGGAAAATCTGACCGAAAAATCGACCAAAAAATGCCGTTTTTGAAAATGACGTCACTGTGACGTCATCAAAGCGGCCATCTTGGATTTGTTCACATTTTCTGGTAGAGCTTGCCCCAAGGGTTCAGTGTGATAAGTTTCAAGTCCCTAGCTCAAGGCATAAGAGAAATAATTAGGGGGGCCATTTCGCCTCCCCCCTCCCCCCCAGGCCTGGACAGGTCCCAAAAAGCCCAGGCCAGATAGGGTTAATCTATGCACAATCTCCCGGTTCCCTGCAATAACAGTCGCGTAAATTAGACATGTTGAATGACGTCCCCTCCACTCCCCACAATGAAGAAAAACTTGTTATCATGCCAACTGCTAGAGTATGATTAGTAATTATTTATATTAGCATGAATCAGAAAATAGATTACAAGCGTCTAGCCCGTCATTCATAATCCAGCCGTCGTCCATTAGAGAATATCCGCGTCCATAATCCAAAGACCTATTCCATTTTCCACATAACAGTATTAGCACCAAATTCAAAAAGACAATCATAGTATACATAAACATAGGCTAGTTTCCTGCAAGAGAGAAGCGGTCAACAGTTTTCAATTTTCAGTTATCACCAATGAGAGCTATAAATTATGGTTCTTACAGCAGCGTTAACTCTCAATATTAGCATATTAGTTTTAGAATGACAAAGGATTTCCAATGTTCATTCCATCACAACGAAGAAATTTTTCTGCAGTATGCTGCTCTTGTCCATTACTACGGTTCTTAATCGAGCGTGGTCTTTCGGCAAAAGCCGTTGTTTGTTGTCGAATGTTAAGTCCCACCCATGCCATGTTCATTTTCACTACATTCGCCCAGGGAGTTGGCCAGACAACGAAACACTTAAGTCAGCCAGCAAGGCATGTTGTGCGACGTCAAATTTACTTCAGTTGCCTTTTCAAAGACTGAGTGTATGACGGTATGTTTGTTGTGTGTCAGACCACAATCAAATGGCACAAAAGCAGATTTAGTCGAAGTTCAGTGCTGTTAATTGCTGCGTTTAAAAGCATTCTGTTGTCTGATGAAATACACATTTGCGTACACTTCGCCATCCATAGGATGGCTTGCGAATCGTGTGTCTCCATTATCGCGGAGCGATATCTGGTACATTACTGGATTCTGTTCGGCCTTCATGCGGCGGAGAACAGACTCGAGAAATCTGTTAAATTACAGGTTTTCATACCACTTCGGAAACAGATATTTCCTGGGCATGCAAAATATATGGGTATGAATAACTTTCGTATCATCCAAGAGGTGTGGTAGGGGTTGCGTCGGTAGACTTTAGCTGATTGGCTGAAGAAGTCACGTGGTATTGATTTCTGAAAAATTCCTCTTGCAGTTGCTGAAAGTAGGCTGACAATGGACACACACGATCCCAGGGTCAGTCTTACCGTGTATAGCTAACCCAGATGGTCACAGGTTGATGAAATACATTGCAGTGTGGAACGGAAACGAAGCAATGCGGGACAAATATTTGCTGCCTTGAAATGAACATTCGACAATGGGTCTGAAAGTCACCGACTATCGTTGAAAGCCCACGCTCAACCACAGGTCCGCAAAACAAGAGTTTTGAGGATGTGGGCGGTGGTATTATATAAATCCACAACAAGGTGTGAAACGCATCTGGGTGAATCGAGAAATAAACGGTTTACCGCCAAACAAAATGCATCAGCTTCAAGTATCACTTTATATATTCCCGTCGTCAAATTAGTAAATTTGTGCATTTTTTTACCTTTGCCGGGCGTAACTGTCCATCCATCCAGGAACAGTGAGATTATGGCGGGCTTCGTTCTCAATTCTGTTTGGTCAGTCGTGACACGCCTCCGGCAAGAGAGGTCACGCACTGATCAACTGTCGCGACTGACCAATCAGAATTCAGAACGAAGTCCACCATAATCTTCACCCTAATACCACCGCCCACACCCCCAAAACTTTTGTTTTGCGGGCCTGTGGCTCAACTATAAGAACAGTAATATTGCGAATTTTTCATGTTACATGCAGTACAGTAGACCAATAAATCGGTTGTTCGTCTTTCCAAACCAAAATTACCAGTGATATAACAATTTTCTGTCTTTTACTAACCAATTAGTATAGCGACCTCAATAGATCATGGAAAATGGTAAAAAGAGATGATTCTTTACAGTTTAACAGAGTATAGGAACAATTTATCACTACACTTTATTTACCGGCTTGCTGAAACCAATGGCCCATGGCCTAACTATACTATGAAATTGGATTGTATTCACTGAATGTCATGGAATGAGTACAAGTTTTCAATATTACCTCTCCTTCCAGTTGATAAAATATACAACATGGCAGTGTGACTAACGTCACAAGACCTACGAAGTAGGGTTTGATATGATTTAAGTGTGTACTCGCGAGATGACTTGGGGGCCCTATGTGCTACCATGAGAGAATTTATTTAGCAGTCTCTAATTGACAGTGGGTACTATTAACTTTCCCAGATGTCACCGCTGGTGAGTCATTAGCGTAGCAACTATTATCGCCCTCCGTTCCTATTACCATGGACAATGATCAGCCCAGCAGTACAGCACGAGGTCATCCATCCAAGTCTTGACCGGGCTCAAGTCGCTTAACTTCGGTGATTATAAGGGAACCTCCAAAAGTCACAGTGAAACATACAGCCAAGGGTTCCCGAGGGACATGAGAGTGCACTCGCTGAGCCATCAATAAATAATAAAAAATAATGATAAATCAAATTTTCATCAGAATTTGGTCAGCTGGTAACAATGCCCTAATACACGTTCATGCCAAAATCAAGGTTCTAATGTGAACGGTTCTCATTATTTTGCCGACGAAAGGTTTCGGATGGACTCACTCACTCACCGACTGACTGACGACCGGGCAATTTGCAGATGGTAGCCTACTTCGTAGGAATATGGAGTGAGCTATGCTCCTCATTACATGGTCAATATACAATATCAAGAAGGTTGAGCCGAGATGCAGCGCATATAACAAGACATTGAATTTAAATGATTTTAGAAAAGAAAGCAGTTAACGTTATCGGTGATTCTAGTCAACAAGTGCTGATCAACAGTTGTTCATTGCCATTTTTCACACGGCGAAGAGGCTAGGCGAGAAAATGGAATCTGAAATACAAAACTTTTTCTGCTCGGATCGCTATATAACACCACACCAACTGTAGTTTCCATACAATTAACACGGTCTGCCTCCACATTTCGTGTAACATGCAGACTCTCACACCCATAAAGGGAAGTATTTAATTTATATAGTACCCTACAATCTTGTGAAGCAAAGATACTTTCCAAGGATAGCTATTAATGCGACCGTTCCGCTGTGTGCATTTCACCAAGAAGTCCACTGCAATGGACAAGAGCAGAATACTGCCGAACAAATTCTTTATTGTGATGGAATGAACATTCGAAATTCTTTCTTATTCTAAAAGTAATATGCTAATGTTAACAGTTTAGGCTATAAGAACCGTAATATCTATATATCATGTGACTGTTTTTTTTTTGTTGTTGCAGAAAATGGACTCTTTTTGGACAATAACCGACCTGATCGCCCTGCTGGTGGCATGTGCCTTTCTTCCAAGAACACTGGCTCACCCAACCGGAGCTCCGATCTCTGCATGCACCACGATGACATCGGGGCATATCGGCACCAGCGTCCAGACCTCGTCTCCCCCATTCGAAATCAGGCCTCTGTCAGATACGTACGCCCCAAACCAGAGGTTGATAGGTAAGTTTCATCACATCATAGTACCAGCGTTCTGTTGCTCACTCAGGAAAACCATTGCAGGCATCGCACGTCTTCATTTGCTGATATCTAGATGTATGTTCGACCCATATGTCATTCAGGGATTCAGTTCCAGTAATTGTTAGTTTTTGTTACACGTCGTTTTTTCTGTGTTGTTTTCCTAATAGGAACTAATGGAAGCTTGGCCTATAGAACAAGAAAACAACTGAAGTACCATTTCTGTCTTTTGATTGACCAAAGTAGATGAAATTTTCAACCAGAAAATGGTAGTCCAATTGTGATTGGATAGTTGCGATAATTTGCACAGCCTAAAATGTATGAAAGTACACTTTAAGATCCTTGGATTGCTAAAAAAAAACAAGGAAGATGAGCCGCAACCTTGTCAGAGTTTCAGTTAATTTGCATACAGTCATAGCCGACTGTCTTAGTAAGTAGAAATATAAGTTCTGGTAATCATTTTATCTACCCAATCTACATAATTCACAAATTGGTGAAAAGGTAGACAAGTAAAGCGTTGTCATTATGATTAACATTGAATAATACTTGGTATCAAATTATACAATCTGATTAAAACTCAGACTTAATAAACCGCTCCTCTTTCCGACATGTCGCTGATTAAGATCTGGGACAGTTCCTATCTAAAATCTGTCGCGCATGTCAGACTGGCGACCAATCACAGTCCAGCCTCAACAGGCGAAGAGCCTGTATTGGCGCTTTCCATTTGGAGACAACGCCAGCATTGCTCCGGTATAGTAAATGGAACGTGCACAATCAAGGCATTGCCAGCGGCCACGCCGACTACGCGAAATGGAAAGCGCGCTATATTCAGTGGCGGCCAAGTTCAAGGGCGAGATCTAAAATTATGGTGTGTTGGCGTGCCCGCATTAAAGCAGGTGCAACTGCAGATGCTTTCTTGCATGCTACGTAAAAGACACTGTATAGCCGTTCTTCTTACCGGCTACGGGAAATCTTTATGTTGCCGAGTGTACGGACGAGACGCAGAAAAATCCAACCCCCATGCAGGCGGCTGACGAAGACGTTCTTGCTGTCGACTCCAGTCCATGAGCGATCACCGAAGATTATTATTTGCTCCCCGTTGCTCTATTCAATGACAGACCAGGTGAAAAGATCAAGGGATATTTCTTGCACTGCTGGATATATAGGTACGGTTATTTTGTTTCATAAAATCAGTTCATAACTGCATCGCAACAACAACGGAGATTAGGAGATTAGCCGTCACGCTATAATACGAGGCGTCTCATTGGGCGACTATTTGACCCGGAAACTATTTGATTCAGAGTTCATCTGACGGATTTGTTATAGGAACTCTCCCAGATCTTAATCAGCGACATGTCCGAAAGAGGAGCGATTTATTAAGTCTGAGTTTTAATCAGATTGCAAATTATAGATCATGCATCATAAAAACAAACGCAAGAATCACGTTTTAGAAGTAAGGGAACAACTCACCAACTTTCGCCGTATAAAGATGTTTAACTTATAGAAATGACAATTTGGTATGATGTTTAACTTTAGCCCTCAAGCAATTGACTATTTAGTATTTAATGATTTAGACAATCCTGTGAGCGAAAAATACATCGTAGTTGTGTAGTTATATTGCGCACTTTTGGTTACAAGTGTGCAATTTTTGGCACATAGCTAGTTTGAATGATCCTCTTTCGGAACACAGCCTCTCTATCCTCATTCTCGGAAGCCAGGGCCTTGCTTCGCTGGTATTGATGTTCTCGTCCTCTTCCGCACTCATAATCCCTTTAGAATTGCATTAATCACTTCCGTAAAATCAATACTTATGTGTATCAGCAGACAATGGGCAGAAACAGGTTGCATTTGACATCATTCTCACAAGTCAGAGCCCATTTATGCTAGAACTTACTGGTTCTACACTTCACAATTTACGTTACTTTGTCAATCAGTTTTACGAATGAAATTACGTCATATATTAGCAGATACTGACCATAAAAGCGATCTATTTGACCTCGTTGTCAAAAGCTAAGGCTTTTTCCTGGAGGGGATTTTCAGTTTGATTTTCATACTGAGTTACATTTCATATTGACTTTAACTTGGCAGCAATTTTCGTGAATGCAAAAATTTGATGTATCAAAAGATATAATAACGAGAAAAGTGATCGATTCGACATCATTCTCTCATACACAGACCTTGTTTAGTGAAGTAGCCCTGAAATTTCGCAATCAGAACTCCCGTAAATTCAATACTGATGTGTATCAGCAGACAATGGGAAGAAACATATTGCATTTGACCTCATTCTCTCTAGTCCGAGCCAACTTCTGCTAGAATTTACTGGTTCTGCACTTCACAATTTATGTTACTTTGTCAATCAGTTTTACGAAAGGAATTGCGTCATATATTAGCAGATACTGACCATAAAAGCGATCTATTTGACCTCGTTCTCAAAAGCTAAGGCTTTTTCCTGGAGGGGATTTTCAGTTTGATTTTCATACTGAGTTACATTTCATATTGACTTTAACTTGGCAGCAATTTTCGTGAATGCAATAATTTGATGTATCAAAAGATATAATAACGAGAAAAGTGATCGATTCGACATCATTCTCTCATACACAGACCTCTGTCTAATAGTGTTAGACACACTAGTC
>JAVTVY010011374.1:0-58273 GCA_036873755.1 Hanleya hanleyi
GGCGAAGGGGCGAAGGGGCGAAGGCGCGATGGAGCGAAGGCGCGAAGGGGCGATGGAGCGATGGAGCGAAGGGGCGATGGGGCGAAGGGGCGATGGAGCGAAGGGGCGATGGAGCGAAGGGGCGATGGAGCGAAGGGGCGATGGAGCGATGCGATGGAGCGAAGGGGCGATGGAGCGAAGGGGCGATGTGACGTCACTGACCTGGATTTGCGCATGTTTGAATGACAACGAGGGTTATTTCCGTTGTCGTTGTAGTTCTAATTCAGGTAGGAAGTGTTTTGGATTTGTTTTGTATTTGATTGCCCGTTTAAAGTTTAGCTGAATTTTACTGTTGTAGTAGACCTTAGGTTTTCTAACGTACGTTGGGTATTGTCAGAATCCAATCATTCACTCTTCCACCATTTTCACGAAGCCAGTGTACCAATCGATCTGTCATCGCCGGAAGTGACGTCTTCACACATATGCGCACTCCCCAGTGGTCCAGCCTGAACCCTATGCAAACAACAGGGTGAAATCGCCAATCACACACTTTTGACTCCGTATTTTTTTTTTTATAATAAAAAACAAATTAATTAAATATTCTAAAGTTCTTCAATCGGGAGAAGACAAAGTCCAAAACGTGGGCGCAAGCCACACGACACATAGTATGAGCTCATTATTGAATAATTGCCTTGCGTGCCAGTACCATCAACAAACGATGCTAATCGAAGATGGACAGATCGGCGCCTGGTTATGTTGCGCGTATCCTTGTTATACGATGTTCACGGTTGACGATGGTAATTTGACATATATTCAATAATAGCTTCTTGTGACCATCAGTCGGGTTCTGAAGATCTGCTGCTGGAGGTTGATCAGGGAGAGAACGCCGTCAGAAACAGAATAAAGGTAAGGGCGTTTATCAGGTTAGAGCGAACTAACTCTCTAAAATGGAGGTAAAAAAGATCGTTTTGCTCAAAAACTCAAAAATATATCGAACTAAGCGACATCCGCCACAGATGAAGATTAGACTATGCGCACTTTCGTTGGAAAAGCACTGTTGCGATATGTAACAGTATATAAGGTAAGTCGCCTGAAAATTTTGAAGCGTCATGATGAATAAATAAAAGTTATTAAGCAAAAACGACCATTTTTAACCTCCGTTTTGGAGAGGTAGTTCTCTCTAACCATTTTTATTTTTACCTCGGTGGAGATTTATTAATACAGGTAAACAAAATTAAGAAACGTATTTTGTTGGACTTTTCAACATTTTCGAGGCATCTCATTTTCGCGATTTCTCTTTTTCTTTCTTTCCTCCATTCTCTCTTTTTTTCTTCGCCTTCATTTTTGAGAGGTATTTCTGTCTTTCTTCGCCTTTATTTTAGAGAGGCATTTCTGTCTAATCTGTCTATTTTTATGGATACGTTAAATAGACCTCGGTGGAGGTATACAAAATTACGGAACATATTTTGTTGGACATTTGAACATTTTCGCGGCATCTCATTTTCGCGATTTCTCGTTTTTAAAGATGTGTGACTTTACATTTTTTATATGGTAACCATCGCACATATACCGCATTTTATTTTGACGTCCATTTGCTTTTTGCGAATCATTATGCGAAAATAAAACGCAAACGAAAATGTAATGAAAAAGACGGTAATCTTTCAATCTTTCTCTTGGTGAGAGTATGTTGATATACCGTAGTTTAAATATGAAGCGAAAGGGTAATATTTCCCCATACACGTGAAGTCAGAGTCGTAAATATGAATAGAGGCATTTGGGTCCCCTACGCCATCCGTAAGATACCGTAGCTTGGAAATCGACAATCGTACAGTGCAGATACCTTAAAACAGTTAAAAATAATTTCTTGGATTTTTCCTTGAATGAGTGAAATTTTCTTAACGAGAAATCACAGTTTTGTCCTCTATAGAAGAAGAAATTCAAGCGCCGGTGGATACTTCATGTAGGAATATGTTGTCTGAGTCTTGTTGTTATTGTTGGGGGGTCACCAGACTTGATCATTGTATGTATTGTTTCGTGATTCTTATGGAGTATGAACCCAAGCGCCTAACAAGTCTTTCCCCATAAAAAGGAATAGTTTTGAGAACTCTTTGGCTGTTCGTAGCAGTTTTAAACTCTGCTTGTTTTTTTTTTATAAATATGCAGAAATGTTTATTTTTTTTTATTTAAGAAAGGTCTCAAATAAGTACAAAGTACAAGAAATTATTTCTTACATTTTCTTAAATATTCTTACATTTTCTTAATTTCATAAGAAATAATTTCTTGTGGGGGACCCACTTTTCACTTATTTAAGACTTTTCTTAAATAAGAAAAATAAACATTTCTGCATATTTATAAAAAAAAACAAGCAGAGTTTAAAATTGCTAAGAACAGCCATAGAGTTCTCAAAACTATTCCTTTTTATGTGAAAAGACTCATTTGTCAGGTGCTTGAATTTCTTCTTCTATAGAGGACAAAACTGTGATTTCTCGTTTAAGAAAATTTCACTCACTCAAGGAAAAATTTGGCACGGATATTCTCAACCGGTGACTTTTCTAAAAGCTGTATAATTGCTAAGATATTAAGATTCAAAGTATGAGCATCCCATTTTATCCAATTGTATTCAATTGAAAACATAAAATTCCACATGAATAGATCTGCATGGACCAGATTTTGAAAAACTGTTGCACCCCTATTCTTTTAAAGGGTTGTTCTACTCGGCGAAGTTAACACTTTAATGGAAAATTTGGAACTTCTGGAAAACTGATCGTTTGAAACTGCGGGCTCTTTTTATGAAAAGACAAGCATTTATATAAATTGGAATAACTTCATACCTTCAATATCACAACCATTATATATATTCGCTTATTCAATGACTCTTCAAATTCCTCTCATCATTCAATTGCAATATATTCACTACATAATTCACCCGTGGTGTATTTCAACTACCGCATATGGTGTATTTGAAATACACCACACCTGACCTCTTTTCTCCCTGGATTGGAGGCGGAGCTCCACACCCAGGCTCGGATGATCATTGGATAAAACAGTTACATGATAGACACTCGACAATGTATGCTAAATATTGACGGGATATTGCACGCTCTGCATGGGGTTTTGCCTCCTCGAGCACAATATCTTGCCAATATTTGGCGTACACTTTCTCGCGTCCTCGTGTAACTATTATTTGTAATCTCAGAGAAATACCAGATGTTCATGTTCATAGTTCTCGCAAGACAACGGACGACAAATGCCAGTAAGCGTTTGAAAATCCTCTCAGGTTGGTCAGCAGCCCTTGAGCTATATTGTTGAGATAATTATTTTAAGGGCAAACCTAAGAAGATTGAAAATTACTGATCGAAATGATAGTCATAGGCAGTGTTTGCCAAATATCTCCAAAATGGCTACAAGGATTTGGATGAAAATTTCGCATACATTGGTTCAGATTGTTGTGGTTATTCCAATGCAATTAGAAATCAAATATATTCCTATTTCACCAAGAAATCACTCTTGCAACTTACCGCATTGAACTGTAAGGATGCCTGGGTGCATTACTTGGATAGAAATTTAAAAACGCCCAATAAACTTCCTTTAAATCAATCACAAGAAGATCCTACACGGATAATTGGGAAAGGAATTGAGAATGGCTTCAAAATTGAAAATTTACGAACAGGAAATGAGCACAGGATGTAAATGTTCCACTGCCATTTTCTGCAAGTACTTCTTTTACAGCTGAGTTGAATATTCAGTTGGTAAATTTAACCCTTGATTACCGAATACAGCAGACATAGAACCATATTACAGGAGTATACACGAGGAATATTTGGGGGGGGGGGGGTTAATCTACATGTGTGTTTATACAGTATACTCCCCCCGTTTTACATAAGAATGGAGCACATGGTCCTTGAGTTATGACCGGCTACAAGGTAAACATGCGTTGCATAGAGGTCTGACCTGTTCTGACAGATTTATTCACGCCCATAGAAGAGTATTGAACTTAACTATCATATTTCCAACTATATACAAGCATGATTATTGCCTATACAAACAGTTTTTGGACAAATACAAACCACAATTGATGGGTCGCTTTCCTCCATGTGTTGTTGTTGTGTTGGAGGATTCCACACCTACGCCACACTATCGTCCGCCAGCAATTCGTATCTGACCGAGTATATGAACAGAAATGCCCAGCAAAATAATACTACAGGTATCAGAAACTAAAAATGCAAAAACAATTATTGTGCAAGTAAGAAACGACTAGTGCTCCATAGAATGTATTTACTAAATCCATTTACAAAAATTGACAAAACTAACTTGGAGTGCATGATGCATGGTGACGTCATGGTTCGCTGATTTTCGCAGGAGTCGTCGGAAAAACCCGAATGCCATTTAACTCCCAACAACTGAGGCAAACCACCCAGATATATAGTCCCTTCACTAAAGGATAATTATTAATCAATAGACGATTTAATTGGTATTATGACAATCCATTAATACATACTAAGTGAACATGTAAGGATTCGTTACAGTTCGGGATGTTGAATGAATGTTAGATTTCCGGCGCATGTTTATGCAGCCAAGGTGCTTGGACCCAGCCAGCTTGTGACGATGAAAATTGCGGGGCGGAGCTTTTGAAAAGAACGTAAAAATACACACGGAAATAGGTTAATAATCCAACATTTGCTTCATTGTGTCTCCCTTGGCAGGTAGTATTTCACTTGATATAAGTAACAATCTTGCTCTGTGTCCAGTTGTCAAGGACGGTAATATCATAATTTTTATTCTGTACCATTAGTAATATTGTAAACAATACAGCGAATATTACCTACCCATAATTCCAAGCGACAAGTAAAGTGAAGAAGATGCCATGGCGGGTCATTTGTCGCTGATTTCCTGCTTGCAAATTTTCAATTTTGAAGCCATTCTCAATTCCTTTTGCTATTATCTGTGTGGGATCTAATTGTGGTTGATTTAAAGGAAGTTTATTGGGCGTTTTTAAATTCCTATCCAAGTAATGCACCCTGGCAGCCTTACAGTTCAATGCGGTAAGTTGCAAGAGTGATTTCTTTGTGAAATAGTAATATATTTGGTTTCTAATTGCATTGGAATAACCACAACAATCTGAACCAATGTATGCGAAATTTTCATCCAAATCCTTGTAGCCATTTTGGAGATATTTGGCAAACACTGCCTATGACTATCATTTCGATCAGTAATTTTCAATCTTCTTAGGTTTGCCCTTAACCTTGAAGAAGTAGGGCATATCTCATCTGCTTGGCTGACGCCAGCCAGGTGAGTTTATTTCTGGGAAATCTTGACTTCAGTCTCACGCGAGATGACGACGCCGATGGTGAAAAATTGGTACGACCGAGCTACGGCCATCCACCTCACTGCATCCTCGTGATCCAGTGTATCGATCGAACTGTTAGAATCGATACACTGCCTTGGTAACAGTTAACCATACCAATCTAGGTAAACCAAGGTGGTAAATCAGGGGAATACCATCTAGACGTAACGCTATGAAAATGTCGTGCGAAGAGTTGACCGATATTCTGCGAGATCCCATAATAAACCAATCACGACCATTTCTGACTTTTCTCTCTGACAATGATTGACGTTTACGCGGGTCAAACTGCTTTGATGTCAGGCAGAAATCGACATCGGAAGTCAAAGCAAAAACCACAGGCTTATGATACCGACATGCTAAAACAAGCGCGGGAGAAGAAATGTACTATATTGGTCCGTGTAACCTTGCACGGACCTATATTGTATAATAGAGGCAACGACTCAAGAACTCATTCGAATCAGCAAAAACGGTCAAGGTAAACCCTCTGCGATTTAGGATTATCTGGACTTGTGAAGATGCCTCACTTGGGCATAATAATGTCTCAGCCACCAGTCAGATTTTCGGACCGCAAGAGCGCGCACCACTTGCAGTGACATTATAATATATTCTATAACACTTACACCTATTACACACTGATAACCGTGCAATTATTAGACGATTTAACACGGTTTAACTTTGTGACTTATGAAATCTACACTCGCGATCTTGAGACGCACAGGTGTTCACTCGGGAGAATCCATTTCACTGGGCGGGTGATAAATGACAAGACAAAGTCTCGTCTGCCTATACAATCGAATAAACAAATAGAATGGATACCCTGCAAGTAGAAACTTTAGTTTATTTTAAAGGCAGAAAATGTATAATCGCAGATATTTACAAACCAATTGGGACATGCGAGTGTTACACAATAAGAAACAGATCAACAGGAGAAACAAGTGCTTTCAGATATGAATTATCTAGATTAGCGGAGACCAAAGAGTTCATGAGAGTCTCGGATGATAAATCTCTTCTTGCTGTTTTAAATGAGACACAACACGAGTGTGATCAGCTGAACAAAGGTAGATTTTCCTCCGCTGAGGATGAGAAATTAAAAACATCAGTGTGACCACGTTATGTTGGCGAACAAACGAAATGAACCAGGGACCGACAGGCAAACGAAAAAGGGAATACGGATATTTAAAGGTATTAACTTAGTTTTATATTATTAATCAAGTCTTATAACTAAATACATCTAAAGAAAAAAACGTTTAGATCTAACAAAAATCAGCTTCTAGATACACCGGTATTAAGATGCAAACTTGAGTTGCCTTTACACCAACCATTGATCAACAGCTGCCACGTTTCAGCTTGAGGCGGGTGTGTCTATCATTGGTGTGATGTCGGTTACAGGCCACAGAAATGAAGCCAGTGTCAGAAGCTATGCGCGGAAACCGTCTGTTCCGAAGCAGCGGCAAATGAGTGAATTATTGCAAACTGCTGGTTCTAAAGCATCAGTGTGACCACGTTATGTAAAAGTAACTCGGCATCAAATGTTCGTAATTTCACATATGTTCTACAGTCATCACATCTTTGCGGTTTTTTCCCAAAATGGCAATGTTTCCAATAGCACCGTGAACATAAATTTCCTTCCTAGGTAAATAAATACTGGCAAGATTTTTAATGTTTGAGAAAAAGCTGTAAATTAATATTTATTATTTATATAACAGTGAAATCCTTATATTTTCTTCACTCTTAAAAGTGATATTTTCATTGCAGTAAGATAACACTTTTGCAGTTAGATAACACTTTTGTTATCTAACTGCTGAGTACATGTGAACTCTGACCTGACAGTGACGTTGCCGGAACTACTTCTTTCACTACGGTACTTTCATTCCGAGAATGCTTGCCAACAATTCATAACCCTTCAAAACTTCGTCATGGAATGAATATATATACAGATCATTTCATATAAAATTCAATATATCTTTTATTTAAGTGTTAGCTAACATATCCACGCAGCGCTGGTACGATCTATAAAATACTTTGAGTGATCGGCCTCAATCGTCGGTCGATCTGTCTCAATATTTGGGCGAAGTTTTTTCCACTGGTCTTGGACGATTTGGCCTTGGACGATATGACCTGATATCGTGATGTCAGGTGTATTTTTAGACTTTCGCAGTAAGTGAACTTTTAGGCTCCTTCGACATAAAACAACAGTTGTTACGTCAACCAAGAATGCACAATTAATACTGGTATGAGTAGAAATAAAGTTACTAACCACATTGGGTACTTAGACTTTCGCAAAGATGATGCAGAAAAGCGTGAAACCCGCAAACTGCGATGGGCTGGCTTTCTGCATGTTCAGTAGGAAAACGCTTCAGTTACGTTCGAGCCCAAAGATATACAAACAAGCTAAAAGGGGATAGCTCTAAAGTTGATTTCTCATATGCTGCATAGCGGTTTTCACATACAGTTACCCAGACGGAGAGCTTGAAGTTGCAGTTTGTCGTGTTTATCCGACCATGCGTGTTCGGCACAGTCGCGAGTCGAGTCAGCAGTGTTGTGTTTTTGTTGCCCGTTCTTCCGGTTTCACTTCAGGCAATTCAACTGAACCGAGATGTAGACAGCTATGAACAGGCCCACGTGTCACTGTCCTTCGTGAGAACTTGCCTTCCTTTCACTGTCGGGTAAACTGAAAGTCTCTAAACTCTTCGAAATTCAAGAAGATTTTTTCTTCTCGCTTCGATCGCGATCTTTCGACTCAACCGCTTGATTGACAGTTGCACGTGACTTCAGACGGGACTCTTCCATTCCCATTGGCTAATGTCTTTGTATTTCTCCGCGGCATAAACAAAATAAAATCTGACCTAATTTGTGTTAGAAAATTACTTCAAAAGACAGCCCACGGTGTCTAATATTACAAAATTGATAAGAAAAATAATGTTCTATAAATAATAAATAGAATATTGCACTGTTGAGTTTGAATAGCATAAATATTTGTTCTCGTGAAAGGTGGAAGGATAACCCACTCGACACTTCGCGTCTCGTGGGTTATCCTTCCACCTTTCACTCGAACAAATATTTATGCTATTCAAACTCAACAGTGCAATATCCTCTATTTATTAAAGACGTAAATTTCTGTCTCAAGTTTAACTGTTGGTTCCATCGTGAAATTGACTAAGAATGCCAAACAAATAGGTTCGTTTGCATGTATGTTTCACAAAGCCTCAGGTGGCAGAAAGATTGCGCCCCCTTCTGAGAGACCACATAAACTCGTCCATTGATATTGGCACGCTGCCAACTGAGGCGGACGGCATATTTCAACAAAGGGAAGAAAGGTGAACGTTTATCACATTTTCCCAATCTTTCATTGTAATCTTTGTTGATAATCAATTTGAGTAGTGCAATAGAATAGAAATAATGTTTTCATAGGCGTGTTAAATCGTTATTTTACGCACGGTTAGTGTGGGAAATTTGATAATTTTGATTAACATTTATAAACTTTCCCACACTAACCGTGCGTAAATGACGATTTAGCACGCCTATGAACACATTATTTCTTAATTAAAAGCGGTATATTGTCGAATGTTCTGATCATTTTTCATTTCTGTGTTATCATTTCCCCACTTAATACAGGGCCGACAGAAGCTAATTCTTGAAGGGGCTACTATCATAACACTTTAGGCGATAGCCCGGGGCCGCCTAGGCCCCGGAAGCTCTAGCTCCGGTGTAGCCTTGTTCCATACTACGTGAGAACAACGCTACGGCTGCAAGCCAGTCACCAGATCGAGTTGTTGGGAAATTGCCGTACGGGCAATATTTGCCGAACCAATTGACCATAACCAATAAAATAATTCGATTCTATGTCCACTTACCTTTCATAAAAATCCTTGTTTATGAGTGACCGTCCGTTTTTAGCTTGGCAAGGGATCGAAACTCGGACGAGGGGGTTATACTGTCCATGTAAAACTTATCGATGTAAAGATGGCGGCGATGTGGACAGTTTTACCCCCCCTCGTCCGAGTTTCGATCTCTTGCCAAGCTAAAAACGGACGGTCACTCATAAACAAGGATTTTTATGAAAGGTAAGTGGACATAGAATCGAATTATTTTATTGGTTATGGTCAATTGGTTCGGCAAATATTGCCCGTACGGCAATTTCCCAACAACTCGATCTGGTGACTGGCTTGCAGCCGTAGCGTTGTTCTCACGTAGTATGGAACAAGGCTACACCGGAGCTACGGAAGCTCCTGGGTCTAAATCGCCGGAGACGCTTTCTGAGCGATTTCTGACGAATAAAAATCGCTCTGCAAGGTGTATTTTAGATGGTGTTATTCTTAAAGTATAGATAGCGCTACACTGCGAAAAAATTTATGTTGGGGCCATTTTAGCACCAGAATTGTGTTGAAAATAACACAAATCATGTTATAATCAACACCAATTTGTGCTGAACTCAACAAGATTTGTGTTTTTTCAACACAAAACCATGTTGATTTCAACACAAAACTTTTTGGGTTGAAGCCATTTGAGCACAAAATTGTGTTAAAACAACACAATGTTTTTTCTCAGTGTAGCTATACTTCTGCAATAATATATATAGATGGCGTTGCGTTTGTACCATTGGTATTTGATGGACAAGGGATGCAAACAGAAAAAAAATGTGAGAAAACCCCTCTATCCCGACGATCCGTCATTATAGCTATACTTGAGGGGAATTACCCAGAGAAGGGAGCTGACTTGCGGCAAAATTATTGAGAGGAGGTCCTCCCCCCCCCCCACTACCCCCCGCACTCCACCGGGTCAGTTAGATGAGAAGGCATACGAAAAGTATTTCGCCCATGTTCAAGGCTGAGAGGATGCCCGGTGAGATTTAAAGGGAATCGCGTTGTCGTCATCATCCGAATTATTGCTTCATTTTCTCGGCCTAAACGGTTCTAAACCGCGGAATAAATCCCTGAGTTCATTTGTGGAAATGAATTTTACTTAATCCGCGGTCTTGATCCTTCCGGACAGAGGTAGAAAACCGCCAACGGTTCAATCACATTCCTTCAACGAAAACACACCTACATCCCTTGGTGGGTCTCCAAATGTCCCCATCAGAAAATAGAAACACTGTCGTTTATGTGAAATATCGCCGATTTAATTTCTTCCAAATATTTTAGGCCGTTCCTAAGATCGACCTTCTTAAGAAAGAACAAACAAATATGCATCAAGAGTGTGAGAAATAAAGTATCCAATTTCCACAACTTTGGTCTGGTCTCGCGCGGTCTCCCACAGTCGTGCCCCTCGTTTACTACGAACAGTACGTTTACTACGACCTCGTAGCCATCCTCCCCACAGCGCATGCTCCAATTCACAGGCTCATTTATCATCCCAACCTGTAACCATCTCGGTCATCTATACGCGGTAAGACTGACCCTGGGATCGTATGTATCCATGTTCAGCCTACTTTCGGCAAATGCAGGAGGGAATTTCCGTAAATCAATACCGTGTGACTTCGTCAGCCAATCAGCTAAAGTCTACCGACATAACCCTAACGTAACTCGCCATTTTTGAGTCATGTGATGAACTACTTGTTCAAAATTTCAGATCCACCACACCTCTTGGATGATACGAAAGTTATACATACCTATATATTTTGTAAGCCCAGGCAATATCTGTTTCAGAAGTGGTATGAAAAACCTGTAATTTATCAGATTTCTCGGGTCTGTTCTCCGCCGGATGAAGGCCGAACAGAATCCGGTAAAGTACTGGATATCGCTCCGCGATAATGGAGACACACGATTCGCAAGCCATCTTATGGATGGCGAAGTGTACGCAAATGTTATCATCCCTGCCTCCAATAGAGGAAGTTGACCTTTACTACGTTGCTATGCCGTATAGGGAAACCCACGTACGCGCGGTTCAGTTTGAATCCGGCAGAACAACTCCTTCAGTTTTGCACATGAGCGAACTACTTTTCATATGCTCTGTCCAGATGAAGAGGGAAAATAATCTCCAGATAATTCTTTCTAACGCTAGGTCAACGGAGGTATTATGCAGACTTGAAAAGTAATCGAAATGTTCGGCAAACATCTATTTTACTATATATGATGTCACTCCCGGCGATGTGCGCGCGGCCCCGACTCCTGTCCAAAAATATGACTGGTGGCTGGGGTATTATTAGACCCACAGCGAGGTGGTTGCCCCGTAGCATGTCCAGCCTCCAGGTCAAATTTTCAAAAACAGTTAATTTCATTGGCTTGTTTACTCATGTGACGTAATTCTTCGTGAAGCTGGAATTGGATCAAATACACGGAGAACGAAGTCAAAAAGCTTTGGATATTCCCAAAGTTCGGTAAGATGCGTTGTCGTGGCGTTTCCCTGTGCTTTTGCTTCCGCTATTCATGACAGAGACATAATTGGATTAAGCCTGTGAACCGCGCGCTGTGGGAATCCGCGAATTCGGCATGCGACTTTTCGGCACATGACATTTTGGCAAGCGACATTTCGGCACAAAGTGAAGGGTACGACATTTCGGCACGCGAAAATTCGGCAGGTTGTTATTTCAAGGCCAAATTATATTAAAATAAAGATTTTCACATTCTTTTTTAACGTATGTTTTAAGGACTACCAAGTTGTAAATTCAGTTGGGTTAGAAATACATTTGTTTTTGTCATAAGGCAAAAAGCAAAATCACAAAATTTGAGGTACATGTACATTAATGTGTAATTCTCTTTCAGATACTTTGTAAATATTTTATTACTAGCAAAATCAAGTAACTGCATATATGAAAAAAGTTTCCTGAAAGTCGCAGGTAATCACCGTCAGAGAACCTACAATTTGGTTACCCTTAAAATTGTATGTTAACCATATGTTGAAAAAAGAATGTGACTGTCTCTATATTTTAGCATAATTTGGCTTGAAAAAAGGTGCCGAAATGTCGCGTGCCGAAATGTCATATGCTTCACTTTGTGCCGAAATATCGCGTGCCGAAATTTCGTGTGCCGAAATGTCGCGTGCGGAAATGTCGCGTGCGGAAATGTCGCGTGCCGAAATGTCCTGTCCTGACACCGCGCTGTGAGCAGCTTATAAAGCGGTAATTTGACGCAGACTTATGTTATGATAGACGTAACTTAAATCGATATATCCTGCCTTAGGGATCAGAAATTTCAGCTCTACTCTCCTTGTTCCCAGGAGAGTAGAGACGTCAGTGACAGAGTAAGTTTATGAGCGTGGTGTGGCCATTGGTCTCGAGGCCATTGGTTGACTTTCGCTGAAAAGATCTCGCATGCATTCACGGTGTACAGGCAGGAGTGGGGTGGATTTTGGGGGGAAAAAGTGGACAATCCATGGGCCAAATGGGTCGTATGAGGTGTCATATTGAAGCACTCGTTGGGGAGAGTCTGGTTTAAACAGTATTTATTTTCATTCAAATGAAAATGAATTGGCGAACAGGTCAGGACGTATACTAACGCTTCTCCATGACGCGTTGGGGAGTTGAGGAGAGTCTGACTGGACTGGAAATGTCGTCAATCTGCGCATGAGCAGTCAGGTAATTGTAGAGAAAGGGCATTTGAATGGACGTTTTGGGGTAGAGCTGGACCATCCCTCATCCAAATGAGTCGAGTTGGATGATATGTTGAAGCACTCGTGGGAGAGAGTCCGACTAAGGTGGTGCGTAGTGGAAGTACCGTCAGTCTGCGCATGCGCAATCGGGGATTTTTAGAAAAAGGGCATTTGAATGGATGTTTTGGGGATAGAAATTGACCATCCGTGGTCCGAATGGATCGACTTGAATGCCATATTGAAACACGCATGGGGAAGAGTCCGATGGACCGGAGTGTAGAGGAAATACCGCCAATCTGCGCATGCGCAGTGAGAAATTGTGGAAAAAGGGTCGCGTGGTTGGACGTTTTGGGGTAGAGATGGACCATCCTTCATCCGAATGAGTCGAGTTGGATGATATGTTGAAGCACTCGTGGGAGAGAGTCCGACTAAGGTGGTGCGTAGTGAAAGTACCGTCAGTCTGCGCATGCACAGACGGGGATTTGTGGAAAAAGGGCATTTGAATGGATATTCTGGGGTAGAGATGGACCATCCATGGTCCGAATGGATCGACTTGAATGTCATCTTGAAACACGCATGGGGAAGAGTCCGATGGACCGGAGTGTAGAGGAAATACCGCCAATCTGCGCATGCGCAGTCAGAAATTGTGGAAAAAGGGACGCGTGGTTGGACGTTTTAGGGTAGAGACCATCCTTGGTCCGTGTGATGTGTTAAATTAAAGCATTCGTGGGGAAGAGTTTGACTGGACTGGTGTGTAGTGGAAATGCTGTTAGTCTGCGTATGCGCAGGCAGAGAATTGGGAAAAAGGGCATTTCAATGGACGTTTTGGGGTGGAAGTGGACCGTCCATGGCCCAAATGAGCCGTGTTTGGTGTCATATTGAAGTGCTCATGGTGTCTTTGGTAGTGTGTAGTGGAAGTGCCGTCAGACTGTGAATACGCAGTCGGGAAATAGTAGAAAAAGGACATTTGAGTGGGCGTTTTGGCGTCGAGGTGGACCATCCTTGACCCAAATGGGCCGTGTGAGGTGTCATATTGTAGCGATTGTGGGGTAGCGTCAGATTGGGGTGATTTGTGGTGAAAGTACCGTCAATCTACGCATGCACAGTGGGAAAGTATTAGAAAAAGGGTATTTGCGGTAGGTGTTTGAGGTTGAGGTAGGTCTCAAGGTGTCGCAACGGGCCGTGTGGGATGGGAAGAAGATACATAACACAGTAATTCCCGCCAGCGCCTAGCTTGATGCTTCAACGCGCTGGTGAAATAGCTCAGAAGACCTGATGAGTCCCATGAAATGACACTAATCCATCCAAATGCAATGACGCCCGTCGTTACACCTTAACGCTCGCCTGAACGCCTTAACGCCCTAGCTTATCACGTGCACATACTTTGCACTTGAAGGAAGTGACTTCATCACTGTAAATGACGTCACCACCGGTAGCACCGTCTTCGCGTGCGTTTGTGCTCACCTGGTGATGCCGCAAGTGACGTCATCACCGAAAGGTACGTCATCATGCTCACGAAAGATGCGCATGGCCGCTCACCGGATGGTGGCGCCTGGACTGTATTCGGAGCTCTGACCACAGGCCCTTGACCCTTGATGGAAGTGACGTCACCACCGGAAGTGACGTCATCACACGCATGAGTACTCACCTGATGGTGCCGCTTGAACCCTATAGCTTGTAAGCTATAGTGTGCACCAAAGTAATGGCGGCACCACCAACAGAGCGCACATGCGTGTGATGACGTCACTTCCGGTTATGACGTCTACTTTCAAAGCTCCGAACTGCAAGCTCCGGAATAGGGTCCAGGCGGCACCATCAGGTGTGCGGACATGCGTGCGATGACGCCACTTCCAGTGATGACGTCACTTGCCGCACCACAAGGCGAGCACACATGCGGGCGACGACATCACTTCCGGTGGGGACGTTACTTCCAGCGTGACGTCACATCCGTCAAGGGTCAATGGTCAAAGCATGTGTCTATGACTGGAAGTCCAGCAATTAATGGGTTAAGGCGTTACGATATGGCATTCAGGCGTTAAGCCAGGGTGTTAAGTGTTAAGGTAGGGTGTTAATGCTTTAAGATATGGCGTTAAGGCGTTGAGACGAGCGTTAAGGCGTAACGATGGGCGTTGACGGGCGTCACTGCATTTCGATTAATTAGTGTCAATTCCATCGGATATCCAGACCCATCAGTGCTTCTGAGTTATTTCACCAAGGTATTTAAGCGTTAAGCTAGGCGTTGGCGAGCGTTGTTCTGTTACGTCCATGGCCCATTACCCTGTATCTTCGACACAATGAGCGCTCCCCAACCCACAAGCCCGTAGCGACACCGTATAGCCTACCTCTACCCCAAAGCCCTACCTCAAACGCCCTTCTACTACTTTCCAACTGCGCATGCGTAGACTGGCGGTACTTCCACTACAAATCACACAGTCTAACTCTATTCCACAAACGCTACAATGCGACACTCCACACGGCCCATTTGGACCAATGATGGCGCACCTCGCCCCCAAATTGTCCACTCAAATGCCCTTTTCTATCATTCCTCGATTGTGCGTGCACAGTTTGACGGCCCTTCCGCTACACAGCCGGGTCAGTCGGGCCAGGTATGGCCCATTTCTACTGCAACACGACCACTCAAATGCCATATTTGCACTATTCCTTGAATGCACATGCGCATGTTCACTACACACCAGTCCAGCGGGACCTTCCTCACGAGTGCTTCTGTATGACATCCAACACGACCCATTCGTGCCACGGATCGATGGTCCATCTATTCCTCAATTCAGCCAATCAAGTGCCCTTTTCCCATAATTCCCTGACTGCTCATGCACAGATTGATAGCATTTCCACTACGCATCATTCCAATCGGCCTCTGCCCCACCAGTGTTTCAATATGACACCTCACGCGACTCATTCGGACCACGGATGGTCCATCTCTACCTCGAAACGTCCACTCAAATGCCCTTGTTCCACAATGTCCTGACTGCGCATGCACAGATTAAAGCTATTCCCAATACACACCAGTTGAGTCTGACTCTCCTTCACGAGTACTTCATTCGGACCACGGATGGTCCACCTTTACCCGAAACGTCCATTCGAATACCGTATCTCCAAGATTCTCTGAGTGAGCATGCGCAGATTGGCGGAATTTCCCCTACACACCAGTTCAGACGGACTCTACCCAACGAGTGCTTCAATATGACACCGCACACGACCCATTTGGCCCACGGATAGGCCACATGGCCCTCAAAACGTTCAACCCAGCCTTCCTGTCCACCCTGCATGCGCGTCAGAACTTTTCAGGGTAAGTCAACCAATGCTCCATCCCATATTGAATTGTGCAAGGTTACACGGACCCCATTCGAGTTCACTCGCCAATGTTCGGTTTGATGTTGTGATGCCTCTCTAAAGGCTCGTGTCGGGTGACCAGACATTGGCGTAAGGATTTCCCCAAGAATTTGTGGGAGTATTTCATTACAAAATTGGTATTTATGGTTGAATATACAACAAATAGTATGAATCCACACGAACATAGTTTGTTTAAGGCTTATGATACTATTAATATTATGACTGCAGTTTGCGAAGTAGTCCCCTGGCTGTGTTGAGGATTTTCAAAATGGTTGTGCCCATGCTCGTCCCGGTCTTACTAATCACCACAAAGGAACACAAGAGACAGTTCAATTACCACAACGGACCACAAAATGACGACAAAGTCGTTGCCGAAAGCGGTCTTACTAATCACCACAGTGCCAAGATAGCAGACAGTCGCAATATTACCATACTAATGCATATGTGAAGTCCATTGTGATCCTTTAGAATCCGTTGTGTTATGGTCTGTAGTGGTAATTTGGGATCCATTATGTTGCGGGTCCGTGGCAGTAATTTGATGTCCTGTTATCGTACATTGGGTTTCTGTTTTGTTCAATTATGGCAATTTGACGGTCCGTTGTGGCCTGTTGTGGTAATTTGATATTTGGATGTTGTCTGTTGTGGTAATTAGTAGGATCCTTCGAAAGAATCCCTTTTCTGGTTTCGATGACGTCAGCGTTCGTGCCTCGCTTTGACGACACCGAAGCAGGATGGCCACTACGCTCATAAACAGCTTGCGTGGCTGACGCCCCTACCCTCCTTGTTCCCAGGAAGGTAGGGGCTTCAATGACACAAGCTGTTTATGAGCGTAGATGGCCACATTCTATGATAGAGATCAAAATCTCAACGAAAGTCTGTCCCTGTTTAAAAGAGTGACTCCACAGCTTGAGAAATGAAAAAAAGGTGCCACACTCTACCCATCTTCACAAGGCCAGGTAAATCCTAAATCCTCGCAGAGGGTTTACCTGGACATTTTTGGTGATTCGAATGAGTTCTTGAGTCGATGCCTCTATTATACAATCTCGTACATTTCATCCCCCGCGTTTGTTTTGAATTAGCATGTCGGTATCCCCAGCCTGCGGTTTTTGCTTTGACTTCCGATGTCGATTTCCGCTTGACATCAAAGCAGTTTGGCCCGCGATGAAATTGAAACCTGTCACATCTCATACCTCGCAGCGGATTGGCTTAATCAACCAGCTTAGCGCGTTCACTGATTGGGTTGATCCAGGGGAAACCCCTTCATCTATTTATATCCAGAACTCGTATGGGCAACTAACCAGGCCAGTGTATCGATCCCAATAGATCGATCGATATACTGGCTCGCGAGGATGTCTCTACCGTGAAGAAGAATGTCCATTATTGGGTTCTCCTTTATGCTGGACATGGTGCCGAAAATCATGCCGGGGATCGAACCTATAGTACCTAAGATATATCCGGGTGTTTTCAACCTTTCCTATTATGTATCGACTGGTAGTCGCGATAACAACGTGCCAGCCTCTTGTGCGCACACTGCTGGTTGGAATCCCACCAGTGTCATTGGGATGCCCCTTCTCTCGCTGCATAGGCTATGTATTGCTATGCCTATAACCTTGTAGTGCCTGGGGCAAGGTAGGATTGACCTCTAAGGTCAAAAAATTGCCATCCGGACGTCACCGACGATTCTCGGTCATTCTCGTTGATTCAGGCGAAGCGATTGGGGCGTACATTACCATTGACATTACTAGGGAGCCCATTATCATTGAAGTGACTGGGGATTCCTCTCTACCCGCAATGCTTGATACAATAACATTTTGGGAACATCATTCAGACTGCACTGTCGACATAACAATACTACATTTAATGTATTCTCCAGGTTTTCCGAAACAATCATTTTTTTCAATTTTTATTTTTCTCTTTCCAGAGAGACGATCCACCAGGCGTATATTGAAACAACCATAGATGAGCAAAGAATACCGTCTTCTCTGACAGCGCACTGGATGGCAGATTACAAACTTTGGAGTCGGAAACTTGCTTTCTAGTGACAATTTTTATATATCATTCTGCGATATGAAGATGGCTTTGTTAGGGCTTGTGAACGCATCTTCAAATGCCTCCTACAACGGAACGACAGAGATCGAAGAGTCACTGGAGAATTTCAAAGTATCCCCATTAACTGTTTTCAAAATGACATACTATGGCATGGCTTCGGCGACGTCTATCGTTGGGAACACTTTATTGATAACTACCGTTTGCAAACGCTCAGCTCTGCAAAAAAATTCCTACCATCTTATTTCTAATTTAGCATTTAAAGATTTGTTATTTGCTCTGTTAACTGGAGTATTAGTTATTCCTGGGATTTTCTGGAACCAGTGGATATTTGGTCACGTGATGTGTATCATCTACGCGTTTTTGAGCACTTGGCTAGCTTACGCCGAAATAGTTTTGCTGGTAGCCATATCAGTTGACCGTTATTTCTCCTGTATTTATCCGCTTCGCTACAATCAAATGGTGACGGGTAAACGAATCAGGTTTGGTCTGATATTTTGTTGGACGTACTCTTTGCTGTGGGCTCTTGTACCTTTCTCTGGATTGGGTGGCTATCGTTACGAAGACAATTTACTGCAGTGTCAGCTGGACTGGATCAATGAACTTCTGCCTAAGATTTATACCTACACAGTTGGGACGTTCTGTTTTTACCCCGGGACAGGAATAATAGTATTTTGCTACCTAAAAATATATCGACAGGCGACGAAGATGAAAGAACCCCCAAGAGTGTCCACCATCCATTCGCAGTCGAAGCGCCCAGTGGGTGAGCCGGTCAAGTCCAAGGCTACTCGGCGAAGTAATAAAGCAACCTTGACCGTCGGTTTGATCACTGTAATATACTTTCTTTGTTGGGTTCCTTATGTTGGAATTCGTATTAGTCGGAAATATGTTAGATCATATGATGACATCAAGGCGCTACAGCTCACAGAGGAAGGTACAACTTACACATTTACTATTGCTAACTTTATAAACCCAATTATATACGGGATATACAACCGTGAATTCCGAGGGGAGTTTACGAAAATGTTTAAAGCCGGGCACACACGACCAAATTTTCGTTGATAAATTCACAATGTTCTTGTGTATGGAAAAATACGGCAAATTTTCATGCGAAAAAAAAACATAAAAACAAAAAATAAAAAAAACAAAAACGAGAAAAAACGAGAAGAAAAAACAAAACAAAAACAAAAACAAAAGTTGACGCTCACGTCAACTAGCCCTAACGGTAGTAGTGCTGGACATTAAAGCTGTGAGTGTGCTAGTTTCATGTCTAAACATCAGCGTATTGACTTCATCCAGTGCTATTACATAAACATATCCCAGTAAAATAAACAGTATACGAATGATTATTTCTCGAATAATCAAATAAATTTTAACTGCGGTTGAAAAAAGTAACATCATTTGATTTTGAAATGTCCAAAATAGCACCCTCACTGATACATCATTTTAATTCTGTTGATTTCTCAATGCTCTGAACGCGCTAACGGAAGCACCGATAAACACAAATATGTCGATGTTCAGTATATCTGATGCCAAGTGTCATCCCAAAAGGGCCATTATCTTGAAATTACATGTGAATAACCTATAAAAAAATAGCTCTGTGACCCGTAATGGAAGAGTCGCCCTGAAGGGAGTTCCTCACAGCCAGAGAAAGGGTGATGGTCCATCACCTTTCTTTGGTGATGATGCCTGTTCATCGCTCTTTAAAGGTGATGAAAAAGGGTGATGGCCAATGTCGTCACCCTTTTAGGGTGATGGCCCAGGTCATCACCCAACCTAAACATTTGCACTCATTGCTGATCACCTTCACCCTTTTAGGGTATCACCCTTTAAAGGTGATGGTGGAAAAGGCTGATGGCTCTAACTCATCACCTTTTTTGGGTGATGCTGTCATCACCATTTTAGGGTGATAAGTATCACCATTTTTATTGGCTGTGCTCGACAAGGAATTTTATAGAAAAAAACAACATTGCATCACGGGATATCTTCAAGTTTTAAAGTACTGGATTGGTCAGTTCAAATTTTCAAAATGAAATCAGGGCTTTTTATTGGTTTGTGAAGAAAATTGGCGGAGCATCCAGCCAATCTTAGAGATTCTGTTTGAGTCACGTGAGCAAAAAAAATCTACAAGCCCATACTGGGCTGGACCGGTGGCTGATGTGTCCGGAATGTGCCCGGAATAAATGATACCTTTGATGGCATTCTGGCGGCATAGTGGTAAACTGTGAAGTTCAATAGATCCGTCTTTCGTGTAAAATTCACAAAACATAGGAGTACAATATGCAGCCCGCGTACAGCAATGATGTCTAAACGGGAGGCTTTTCAGCAATAGCTAACATGCTAGCTGAAGTGAGTGAGTGGGATTTTTAACGTCGCTTTCAACAATTTTTCAGTCAAATCACGACGGCCCAGTCACATGATCCTGATACCGGATCATCCAGTCCTTGATCTATCCTCTTTCTGCTGAGCGCCAAGCGAGGCAGATACATGTCCCGGTTTTTAGGTCTTTGGCATGATTCGGCCCAGGATTGAACCTGGGACCTGTCGCTTGCGTGGTCACATGCTTACTGTACGGTAACGGTAATAAAATAAACACTATTCAACTGGTGAACTGGATGATCACTGTGATAGAAATCGATAGAATACATGATGATGAAGAATTCTTTGGATGACCATTGAAAATACAGAAGTTACAATGGTAAATGAACTATATGTGATATATAGATCCAATCTGCATGACACTAAAGGGTAATTATAAGCTTATGTACCGTATATAAGTTTATATGGTAAATATAAGATAAATGTATGACAACTGATGGTAATGTTAACTTGCTTTGTGGTAAATACATGATAACGGTAAAGATAATAAATGGCAAATAAAAATGGTAAATACAAGACAAATGTATGACAGTACACTTTAGTTATGAATTGATGTGGTAATAGACGACAAATGTATGACAATACATGATAAATTATAGCTTGATATTGTGTACGACAATAAATGGTAATTATAAGTCGATAGCGTGAATACACGAAAAATATACGACAATAATTGTTCATTATAACGTCTATGTTGTGTACGACAATAAATAGTGATTATATTACATACATGATGAATGTACGACAGTAGTTGATAGTTGTAACTTTTTGTGGTAAATACATGATAAAAATACGACAATAAATAGTAATTATAACTTATGTGCCAGGCCCAATTATTATTGTAAGTTATGTACGACAATAAATGATATATAAACTTATGTGGTGAATACATGATAAATCAACGACAATAAATGGTAGCCTACATGTAATTGGGTGTGGTAAACAGTTGATAAATGTACAACAATAGACAATGGTAAGTATAACTTTGTGGTAAATACATGATAAATGTACGTCAGTCAATGGCAATTAGAACTTTATGTAGTCAGTACATCGTATTGGTATATACATAGTGTTAGTTTTAGGAGCTGTTCCATTATTCATTATTCATTTGTGGAAGCTGAGGTGACCGAGTGATTTAAGCCCCAGTCACACTGTCAAGAATTGGGTAGGCGAATCACCGCGAACTAGAAAATCGTGTTCATTCTTGGCAATCCGTATAGCATCTTGCGGGGTTCGTCGCAGATCGTGACCGTTCTTGCCTATTCTCGGAGGGAGTACGAAAGTTTTGAAATGTTCTACGATTAAATGGTATACGTATGGCAGTCTTGGCATCATCCTACTGCGTTCTCGCAAGCATTCTCCTCCTATCGTGTATATTCGGGGGTCGTCGTAGTAGTTCTTTCGGTCACAAATCAGCAAGAATGCCGTACGCAGTACTACGAATAACCGCGACAGTATTACGAATACCATGCTGGCACTACGTTTCATGAAGAATAGGCTACGCTTCCTCGCGAATCTCGTGCGATCTCTCGCGAAGACCAGCGTATGTTGTACATTTCATAGAAGACGGATCATATATATAGGTTCGCGTGGCCTCCTGGGGTGTCGTGTCACAGCGTAACAGGTTCGTACTGCATTCGTACTCACATCGTACTGCATACGTGCTTATTCGTAGCAGATTATCGAGCATTCGTAGTGGGATCACGGGCTGCCGTGTTGATGCGTAGGGCGTTCTTCACTGAATCGTACTGCATGCGTACTCATTCTTGATGATTCTTGTTAAATGCTTATGGCTGTCGTACAAGGAACCCACGGCATGCGTAAGGGATTCGTAGAACAGTTTCAAAGAGGCCCTCTACAGGCGAATTGACACGAATCGACAAGATTAAATTATTCGTGGTTATTTGCCGGCATTCTCCGCCCAATTCTTGACAGTGTGACTGGGGCTTTAGAGCGTGGACGCTGAGGTGACCGAGTGGTTTAGAGCGCTTGTATTTACTGCTGGCGAGTTGATGCTAAACTCTGAAGGTGCGAGTTTGAGCCCCACACGAAATTACCCATTTAGCAGAAGTATTTTTGAATAAGTAGCATATACATGTGACAACTTTCTAAACTGGCATCAGTATATGTACAGCATATGGTAATCATAGTTTTATCTGGTAAATAAGTGGTTATCATAACTTTGTTGTAAATATATCAGAAATGTACGACACTACATGGTAATTATAATTTCATGTTGTTTACCACAAAGAATATGGTCAGTACATGATTAATGTATAACAAATGGTAATTATTCCTTCATATCTCGTAAATAAATGCTAATCATAAGTTTATGTTGTAAATATATTAGAAATATACGAAAATAAATGGCATTTATACATAATTAATTGCGTTCCTGTATTCAATTAATTTTCGCTTTGTATTCCGTTTGTGTTCATTGAAACGTTTCTGAACAAGAACGATGAACGAATGAGATTGAGGGTAAAGGTCTAAGGTCATTGTGCAGTCCGTTACCATGGTTAATTACAGGCGGATTTGGAGTACGTGCGCCTTAACGTTTAGCTGGCGTCGCTTGCCGATTTGGGAGACGCCCGCTCAGGATTAATCGTAAGTTTACTAGACGTGACACCACACAGGACTTCCACCACTCAACTCCAGGTGACGGTATTAATTTGTTGACGGCATGTTTCATGAACCTTTTGCTACATTGAATCGAAAAGATGGTATTCCCTTTGCACATTTGATGTAGCTTTGCATCTCTAAGCTGAACTCTGAATTCTGCGATACCACGTGACACTGATGTTACCATGACGACCCAGCTGGCGTTGTCGGCAATGCAATTTTTTCCATATGGAATAAAAACGCACACGGCCAAATTGTCTTTATCTATGCAGGTCATCTTTCTCCATGACAGATGTACCAGTTTTGAGACATTCCCCAGAATTACTTTTCTGTTAGTAATTATTATATTCAGTTAAAATGGATTTGAAGAGAAACTTGTGTTTTTTTTTGTATGAAGATGTTATTCAGTTCGATATCGTAAAAAAATAAGTTGTATATTTGTTTGTTTATCTAAGGAAATTGTATGGAAAATATGCACGGGAGACCCTTCCACAGAGGGATTCCCCAAGTTTAACGAGGTCAATGAGAGTGGGTTAGTAGTAGTGTGGGAATAAATTGAGCCCCTTTTCACCCGGATGTAGTGACGTCATGAGGAGGGTTTGAGGAGGAACTAGTAGCGCCATCTGTACACTCTGGACGCAAGGGAGACAACTCGATCTGCCAGAGTTTGGCCGCCATCTTGAATTTTTGAGGAGGTGTGCGCTTGGCGGCCATCTTGAACTGTGTAGAAAAGGGGATGTATTCCTCCGCGGGGATGCGGTCCTGGCGGTGATGCGGTCGCGGGAAAAAGCTTCCGCGGAGAAAAAGTAGTCCCTAGACTGGAAATACGCTGCATGGTCCGATGGGGTCGAGTGAGGTATCAAAGTGAAGCATTGGTGAAGGAGCATCTGATGGGCTGGGTGTGGGGTTGACATGTCGGCATTCTGCGCATGCGCGGTGGCCCAAGGGTATGAAAATAGACGTTTTGAGAGCTAGGAGAGTCCCTAATGGGTCGATGGAGGCGTATGAGGTATCAAAGTGAAGCCTATGTGAAGGGGCATCCAGTCATGGGTGGGTGCATGTAAAATTTTTCCTGAAAAAATACGGAACACGGACTTTATCGAAAAATCCGGGAAAATGGCTATATGGGTTATGGGGGGTATATAGGTCGCCGGGCTTAACGGGGCTTGCTTATCAATAGAGTTATCTCCCCCTAGTTCCAGGGTGGGTGTATGTAAAAAATTTCCTGAAAAAATACGGAACACGGACTTTATTCTAAATTACGGGAAAATGCCTATATGGGGTATGGGGGGTATAGGACCATCCTGGGAAACCTACTTCTAGACATTTGCGGTATAGGTTGTGGGGGCTCGTTTTCTTAGTCTCGTCAAGACAAACATGATAGTAATTGTCCCGGAGCGAATCGGTGAAATTTTTGAAAAAGTACGATATAGCCCCATATAGTCCCATACTGGGGGTATAGGACCAATGTTTGTCCCCCTGGGAAACCTACTTCTAGACATTTGCGGTAGGGTTGTTTGGATTTGTTTTTCACGTCTCGTCATTTAGAACACGATAGGAAGCGTCCCGGAGCGAAACGGTGAAATTTTTGAAAAAAGTCACCGAGGCCTGGGTAGGCCCATAGGCCTATACTGCATGGCTATGGGTGTATAGGGCCATACGGGGTGGACGTGTTGGAGTCTAGGTGGGCCACTAATGGTCCGATGGGGTCGAGTGAGGTATCAAAGCGAAGCATTCGTGAAGGGGCATCTGATGGGCTGGGTGTGGAGTTGAAATATCGGCATTCTGAGCATGCGCGGTGGCCAAAGGGTATGAAAATAGACGTTTTGGGATTGAGCGGGGTTTCTAATGGGCCGATGGAGTTGTATGAGGTATCCATGTGAAGCCTAGGTGAAGGGGCATCCAGTCATGGGTGGGTGCATGTAAAATTTTCCTGAAAAAAAAACGGAAAACGGACTTTACCCCTAAAATAGGGGAAAACCCCTATCACCTCTAGCCAAAAGGACTAATATTGGTCCCCGGGCTTATTGGGACCTGCCTATCAAGTCAATGGGGTGATGTGAATAACAACAAGTTCAGTAATGTTCATACAGTTTATTATCCCCAATGTTACATCATACCCAGGCTGGGGGAGCCGCCCTGGGTATGTTTAGTATGTTCACAGCAAAACAAATTGAAATATCAAACACCATGTTTTATTATTTAACGCACCGTCACATTAGGTACAAGTGTTTACTGAGCTCAAGTCAATGATCAGCATGTAGACATAGAGAGTATGTACGACATGTTATGGTATTCATCAGTGCACGAGTGACGCATTCAACCGATGGCAGTGGTGGATCAGCTTGGTAAGGAAAAACGTAACATTGGTCACCCTCTTCACTGTCCACTTGGTGTTGGGTCGTTGTTGTTGGGCCCATCCCAAGACATCCAATTGTTCCACTTGGTCCAGCATCATCTCTAGTGACCTCCGGTCAATGATGGTAAACGGTTGGTCGTACACTGGGTGGATGGCACTGGAATAGAAATAGCGCAATTCACCCGTCATCTTATGGCATAAGATGTACCCAAATGCTACATTTAATGTGAAGGCCGTAGGTTGGTCATTGAAGATGGTTTCCACGTAGCTGCGTAGACGGGTGAGCTTGGTCAGTGGGAAATTGTAGATATCTTGAATAGGGCGATGACGGTGGAAACAGTACCGTGTCATGGTCCAATGGCGCCGAGAGATGTCACTCTCTGGATGATATTCGGGTAAGAGATCGCTAGGAACATTTATGGGCTCGTCCAAAAAATGTTCGATGTATGACGTATGACTCGAAACCGTAACGGTGGGGCCCGGTTGGAAATCCAGGCTCTTCCCAACTGTGGGTATAGGCGGGCTCTGCGTCATCGCATCACCAGTGGCGTTCGTCTCCCCGGGCTTATCTTCACTGGGTCTGACCTTCCGCGGCTCCTCTTCAGTAGGAAGTTTTCGCCAAAACCGTGGAGACGGGACATGAATCAAACGCTGATGCCGTCTTAACTGACTGCGTCGTTTGAAGAGTTGACCACAATCCTTACATTGTTCCGTCGCGCCCTCGTGGAATGAGCGTTCGTGGCGCAGTAAATCATCCTCCCAATTAAATGACCGTGCGCAGGTTATACAAGTATACCGTGCATCGTTGTGGGTGGAGGCCTGGTGGCGTCGTAAATTATCTAGACGAGTAAACTGCTTCTGGCAAGCTGTGCAAGTGAACATCTTGGTGGTTGACAGAGTGTCTGATGAAACGGCAAGGCCGCTCCCCTTTTATAGCACGCTAGCTGGTGATCTATTTTTAGCACACTCTACCCGAAGTCGAGGATCGAGACTGGTGTACTGGTGTACAACTGAGCCGCATTGCGCGCGCGCGCATGAAGACCCTCATACATACCCCAATGCAGGCGCAGACGCGAAGTGCCCGGATGATAGACACGGACGTCACCGATCCGAAAAGACACGGACTTTACCGAAAAGACACGGACTTTACCGAAAAGACACGGGCTTTACCGAAAAGACACGGACGTACCTGAAAAGATACGAAAGTGAACGCCATTGTGGGAAACCCCTACAGACAGGTTATTACATGCATTCCTATGATGTTCACGCATAATAAAAGGATTGACCTGTAATCTGTGTTGTTGTTGTTGCTATCTTTTTTGGACTAACCCATCAGAATAGTACGTATCACGGACTACACCCGTAGAGCTACATCTAGGCGCGCATGTGTGACCTGGTCTATAAAACACGTCCCTCTGGATCCCACACCTTCATTTCTGCGGTTGTAGAGCCATGACGGAGATCCAGCCCTATGCGACTCGCATTTTACAGCATGCCACCGTGGTGAATTCACTCACGGGTTACCGAGCAGTGGTCCGGTCCATGTTTGCAGATGGCGACGACAACGAGGGACGACGCCAGATCCTGAGCGAGTTCACAGAAGCGGTCCTCGACAGAGTGCACTCGATGGAGAGGTGTGCCATCACTCACCACTACTGGACTATGACAGCCATCCTTGATGCTCGGGCTATGGACCACGAGCGCTCACGCCAGAACCAGCGCCGGCTGGTTGGCCTCACAATAGTCTGTGCCCTATTGACCCTGGCGCTGTGGTATTGACAGTGGGACCTGACTATAAATACGAGGGTCAGACAGAGTGTGTGTCATTCAACGATCGTCATTGGAGCAAGCATGTCGCCCGTCCTACGAGCCATCCTGCCCCTTACACCCCGGGTGGGGTTACACGTCTATGAAGATAAAGTCACCCTCGTGGAAGACCGTGGAGATGTTTGCTGGTCGCCCGCTGAGACCATCAGACGAGTTGGAGTGGGCTCGTGCCCTGAGAGAAGCGGCGGCAGAACCCAATGAACAACTGTCTAGCCATGAACCCGACGCCGATGCCATTGATTACCCGGCTAGACTCAGTCAGCCCAGTGATATGACCACCTGATCCTTTGATCTCACGGGGTTCTCCCTATAAATACGAGAGACAGTCAACTCTGGTACCATTCACGTACTGACCATGGCGGAGCATATGATACTGGCGTATCTCAGCTTGACCCCCGAGGCTTTCCTGCACTTGTATGCGGATAAGGTCGATATCATGGAGGAGGTGGGAGACATCTGTGATGCGGACCCTACACAACCGTGCCCGGCTCACATTCGTCTGTCCCGAGAGGGCTGGACCAAATTCAAACGCGTGTTGTCTGGTGAACTGGACGGCGACCTCATCCACTTGTGTCACGATGTGTACATCCGACGCGGCCCTTTCTTTGCTCAATTGGCTCGGCTAGATGGGGGTACAGTGCATTTTACCCTTCACCCTGATCTATGGTCTGCATCGGAAGATGCCGTGGTAGATGTGGATCAAGTGCTTATCAAGCGGTCATCAGACGAGTTGGACTGGTCATTTACCATGGACACTGTGGAAGCCAACGAAGAAAATCAGAAAGAAACTCCGGCCCAAGATATACCCGTTACAAATAAACGATAGAGCCAGGGTCCATCATCATTTGTCACCATGAAGCGCTGGGAGAAGGTGTTAGATAACTTATACTACAGTCCCGACAATCCGGCGGCCTATAGTGCATTGTCGGCTCTCTATCGAGCGGCCAAACCCCAGGGGATACAACGTGCCCAAGTCCGAGATTGGTTAAGAAAACAAGACACCTATACCTTACATCGAGCTGTCCGTCGCCATTTTCTACGGAACCGGGTCATCGTGGGAGGAATAGATGCCCAGTGGCAAGCGGATTTGGTCGATATGAGCGCCTTTGCCAAACACAACGATGGGAATCGGTATATCTTGACGTGCATCGATATCCTATCCAAGTATGCGTGGGTGGTACCCATCCCGACGAAAACGTGGGCGAATCTCATAGCGACGTTCAAAGACATCTTCAAGACCGGGCGCAAACCTTTGTATTTGCAAACCGACGAAGGCACGGAATTCCTCAACAGACCGTTCCAACAGTTTCTGAAAGCCCAGAAGGTGTTTTTCTTCCATACGTACAACGAGACCAAGGCTTCCGTGGTAGAAAGGTTCAACAGGACATCCAAAGGCCGCATGTATAAATATTTCACCTATAAGAATACAAGGCGGTACATCGATGTTCTCCCGAAACTTGTGAGGGGTTACAATCGAGCCTATCATCGGAGTATAGAGAGAGCCCCCATTACCGTGACCCAACGCAATGAAGCCCAAGTCCGGCGTGTCTTGTACCCCAGGCCATCGCAGCGAACGCCGAAGGCGGTGTACAAGGTCGGGGACCGTGTACGGATCAGTGAAGTCAAGGGCAAGTTCGAGAAAAGTTACTTGCCCAACTGGAGCGATGAGCACTTCCTGATTAAACGGCGCCTACCCCGACAGCAGCGAGTCTATGAACTGGAAGATCTCCAAGGAGAACCGTTGCTAGGGACGTTTTACGAGACGGAATTACAGCCTGTCGTAAAAACACAGCAAGACTACTACACGGTGGAGCAGATTTTGAAAACGGAACGTCGACGTGGCAAACTGTTTCATTTCGTCAAATGGCAAGGCTGGCCCAGTTCCTTCAATTCCTGGGTCGCTGCCAACCAGGCGAAACGACTATAAAGCCAGACACAACCACCGTCATCCTTCATTCCACGTCCGACCACAGTGCTATGGACAAACAGCAGCTGCCTCTGAACACAGCGTCTCCCAAAACGCGCAAAGCGCAAGTGGGCTTTGTGGTGATAGTGCTAACCCTGCTGAGTGTGTTGTACGGAGGTGTACACGTGTTTTACGACGTAGCCTATGTCAGCGCGCTACTTAACCAACTGAGAACACCAGCCACCAGTGAAACCGGTCTACAGATAGCACCAGTCAACCCCGTATCGAGCCCAGTCACCGCCACCACACCCCGTATACAAGCCACAACGAGCTCCACATCAAGCTCCACATCTACACCAAGTACACCAAGTATGTCTGAAGACCCACCGGATTTCATCCCTCACAGTGAACAGACAACGACGTCCCACGTTGTACCCACCCCCATCATCCCTCGCAGTGAACAGACAACGACGACCGACGTTGTACCGATCACCACCACCACTCCAGTTCACTCGTACGAAATTTACAAGAGCGGGTTACCACGACAACGGATACACCTCGAGCCATGGGCCCTCGGTGGCAGCATCCCTTCACTTGCGTCATCGCAGGACTGACGGGTTCCGGCAAAACGCACATCGTCAGGAAGCTCCTTCAACACGCCGACAGCATGATCACCCCACCTATTGCCCGAGTGGTGTGGTGTTACGGAGAATGGCAGGAAGCGTATGCAGCAATGCCCCACATCACGTTCGTGGAAGGCCTACCCAACCTGGCCGATTTGGAACCCGACACCGTGGTGGTTCTGGATGATCTCATGGCGGAGACGGATGCGCGGGTCACCCAACTCTTTACCAAAGGCAGCCACCATCGACGGCTCAGCATCATCTACATTGTGCAGAACCTGTTCAGTAAAAACAAAGAACATCGGAACATCAGCTTAAATGCCCACTACCTGGTGGTCTTCAAAAACCCGAGAGATACCACTCAACTGCTGCACCTGGCGAGACAGATGTACACCGTTTGCGTTGGAAGCCTTCAAAGATGCCACAATCCCTCAGCACAGGTATATGCTCTTCGACCTCAAGCAAGCCACCCCCGAACACCTTCGACTACGGACCGGAATCTTTCCCGGAGAGGCCCACCACGTGTACATGCAAAAATAATGTAAACACACCCACAGTGGCGCCCCCAGCTGGGGTCTGTGTGTTTGATGATGGGGAATAATAAAAAGAATGAATACCACAGCAGGGTTGACTTTGTCTCTGAGGTAGATAAAAAGGGCAGAGTTGTGGGTTCTAGCATTAGTTGTACATGATGTCTGCGCGAGTACGGAAGCACGCTCCCACGCTCCGTGTATTGAAGACGACCCCACCCGAGTTAGTCCGAACCATTGTACGCGGTGCGGACCCTGACCTTGTACGCTGTCTGTGCGAGATCGGGTACAACCTGTTAAAAGACAACGTACCACTGACTCCGGCTCAGAAGACCAAGTTGGCCAAGCATAAGACAGGTCTCCGAACCTCAGTCCAGAAGCGGGTCCCACAAACACAAAAGAAAAAGGTGTTACAGAAAGGCGGCTTTCTCGGGGCCATCTTAGCACCGTTGGCCGCTTCCGTGTTGGGTCCAGTATTGGGTGGACTCTTCGGCCGACAATGAACCACACGAAAAAAATGGTTCTCGTCGAACCACGGTTCCTTCAAAACCTCCAATCGCCCTACCCTGTCCCACCTACGGTGAAGACCATAAACACCCTCGATGAAGAGATGCAACAGATCTTACAGAGACCGGGGTTAAGCGACAGTGAGAAAGTACAACGGTACAATGAGACGCTTCAACGGTACATGACGTTCATGGACCAATACAAAACCCTCTCTACCCCACCACCACCACCACCACCACCACCACGTGACACACCGCCGACCTCAGCACCGCTCCAACAGCCGCCATTACCAGGGGTACCACCCACAGCCCCACAGTGGGTGGAAGACGAAGTGCTGAAGAGTGTACCTGCATCGTTCAAGAAACAAGCTGGCCTGGTATTACAACGGATGAAACAGAGTCCTAACATGACTTGGAATGATAAAGGCGAACTCCTGGTACAGAATCAGGTGGTCCCCGGCACCCACATGACGGATTTAGTGAATGACCTGATGCGTAAACGCAGATCGCACACGGATCCTCGAGGATGGTAGGTCTTCGCTCAAGGCTTGAAAGACATGCATGTACCACAGGAATTGGTGGGGAACTCCCACCGCTGGGCCTTTATGCAGCGAACCCAGCAATCGCCGAGTGGCCCACCACCTTCTTGGGAATCCGAATGGGAACCGGAGTCACCCCCCAAACTCCACCACCACAACGGGCACCTTCTTTTCAAACCTTTAAAAAACCACCCTTGATCAGGACACCCCACATCTCCAGAGCCGTGACACGTAGCAAGTCAACGCGACGAACACGACGCCGGACACAACCGCCCAAGGCCTGGAAGACCTATTAAAACCAACAGCAGCAGCAAGACAGCTCAGTCGCCATGTTTTACCTCACCCTACCCAGTAACATTTCGCTGGATGTGTTCCTGACAACACCGTGGCCAAGTACGTGACCCAGTTACCGCAACCGTTGCATTTACCTGGACGATGGGAATGTGGCCTCGTGGCTATCGAATACCCTTACTCGTGGTACAACGTGCGAGCCAATGAAGTGTGGTACGACGTGACCTACGAAGGATAAGACACCCGACTCACCCTCCCCGAAGGCCAATACGATACTCCCAAGGAGTTCATGGGTGGGCTGTCAAGACTGCTGCATTATAAGGCTCTACGGGAGGTCACGAATACTTCAAAATCCATCAAAGCCTATCCCTTCAAGAATCACGTGAACTTCGATTATAACGCACACAACGACAAGGCAGAGCTAATCGTCAGCGCCAACGCGAGTGTCGTACTGAGTCCTATCCTACAGCAAATGCTGGGTTTCGATCTACGGACGTTCGCTGGTCCCACCGCCCACCAAGGCGAGATCCCGATGGATATGAAGTCGGGTATGTACGGACTCTACGTTTACTCGGACGTGGTGGACAGCCACATCGTGGGCGATATCAACACACCTCTGTGACGGGTGGTGCCCATTAAAAAGTTGTATGGAGATCAAGTCACCCACAGTTTCACCCACATGCTCTACCTGCCCGTACGACAAACCCACATCAACACGATCACGGTGGATATAAGAGATGACACGGGACGACCGGTGGCATTCGAACGCGGGAAAGTGGTGCTGACACTTCATTTTCGACAAGCACGTGCTCCCCACTTTACATAATGAAAGTACCTTACGAGTGCGATGCACGCAGCTATATGGACTATTATGCCCAACAGGCCGGTGGTGGCTTTCCGGTCTTTAGTGGTGCACGCATGCAACGTGGACATGGACTGGGGAGCATACTCGGGAGCATCGTCAAAACGTTCCTGCCCTTGGTGACGCGTGGGGTGAAAGCAATCGGCAAACAAGCGGTATGCAGTGGACTGCAAGTGGCCGGTGATGTCTTTGGGGGTACGGCACCCAAAGAAGCCTTGAAACGGCGGGCCAAAGAAGCGGGAGGCGTCTTGGTGGCCAAAGCACAACGCACCGTAGGGATTAAAAGACATGCCTCACCGAGACCACGCACCAGTCGACGACCGACCCAGCGACGACGCACATCGACGACCCGGGATATCTTTTCTTAAAACATGTCCTTGATCCACGCCGAGTCCTGCCCCTCCACCAACAGTGAATTTGATTTGTGGACCGTCCCGCCCACACAGACCAGTGCCGAACAAGGATTATGGGTGGAGCATCTCCCGCTGTCCAGCATCAACGCAACAGGGCCCATTGAGTTCACCATCAGTAATGCGGATACGGCCTATGTGGATTTAGCCCATACATACTTGTATGTGAAAGCCAAGATCGTCAATGGAGATGGCACCAGAATCGCCGACCAAGCAACGGTGGGCCCGAAGAATCTCTGGCTGCACTCGATGTTTCAACAGGTGGATATATTTCTCAGCGACAAACTCATCAGTGACTCGACCAACACGTACCCCTATCGAGCCTACATCGAGACGCTGTTGCATGGACGAGAGGCTAAAAAATCTCAACTGACAGCCGCTTTATTCTACCAGGACAGAGCTGAGCACATGGGCGCAGAGAACGACAATACGGGATATAGCAAACGGAAGGCTTTGACCGCGAACGGCGTCTCGGTGGATCTCATGGGTCGACTGCACGCAGACATGTTCATGCAAGACCGATACCTCTTGAACAAGATCCCCATCAAAATCCGACTGATACGGGCGCCTCCGACCTTTGGCTTGATGGCCACTAACGTAGAGGGGCATGCAGCTGACTATAAGATTGTCATCGAAGACGCAGTCCTGTATGTCCGAAAAGTGAAACCGAATCCAGCCGTTCAATTGGGACACATGAAAGCCTTGGAAACAAAACCAGCCCAGTACCCTATCCGACGTGTACAAACCAAAGTGTTCTCTGTGTCTGCTGGAAATATGAGCGCCAACAAAGAAAACCTGTTCCTGGGGGAACTACCCAAGCGATTGATCCTGGCCTGTGTGGAAAATACCAGTTTCAGTGGAGTCTACCCAGAGAACCCGTTTGACTTTAAACATTTCGGCATCAATTTTGTGGCCCTGCATGTGGATGGACAACAGGTGCCAGCCACGGCCTTAACACCGAACTTTGGGCGCGCGAATTTCATTCGAGCCTATCAGAGCCTGTTTACAGCCACCGGTCAAGTCAACCAGGACGAAGGGAATTTTATCAGTCGGGAGGACTACGGGAACGGATACACGTTGTTCTGTTTCGATTTGACCCCCACCTTAGAGAACGACCATCAGCTGGCCCTGGCCAAGCAAGGCAATTTACGGTTGGAAATCCACTTTCAACGAGCCCTCCGAAGCACCGGCAATGTGATCTGCTACGCCGAGTTTGACAACATCATTCAAGTGGACAAGGCGCGCAACGTGCTGTGTGACTTCTCCACCTAACATGGATACAGGCCAGATAACCACCATGCTGGAGAATGACCCAGAGACACGTATGGTCTTTCAAGGGGTGTTCGTCCGAGATGTGTTCCCATTAGACCGTATGTATCCTGCTGCTTACGTTCTCAACACGGACCCGATGGATCGACCTGGTGAACATTGGGTGGCCGTGTACTTGACAGAACAGCAGGGCGAATACTTTGACCCGTACGGCCTGCCACCCCTCCATCCCGATTTAACAGACTTCATGGATCAAGGCACAGAGACGTGGTGTTGGAACAGTCAAACGTTGCAAAGCCTGGCCAGTAGCGTGTGCGGACAATATTGCTTGTTTTACCTGTACCATCGATGCCGGGTAAGACCCTTATCTACCATCGTACAGATGTTTGACGAGTACCCCAAGGCCGAGGACCGCGATGTACTCGTATATGACTGGGTCGCCCATCATTTCAATGTACAAGCCCCGTTCTGGGCTTGAATTCTTTCAATGTACACACGCCCGCTGTTCTGGGCTTAAGTTTACAAGCCCCCTGTTCTGGGCTTCAGTTCTTTCAATGTACAAGCCCCCTGTTCTGGGCTTCAGTTCTTTCAATGTACAAGCCCCTTGTTCTGGGCTTCAGTTTTCACGTGGTTGTTCTCACGTTGTTGTTGTTCACTGAATAAAAAGCAAAATGAGATCTCACCAAATAACCCTGTCTTGTGTGTTTTATTCATAATGTATAAATGCCCAATGTGGAGATTCAGTCAAACTGAAATCAGTGGTGTAGGATGGGACCAAAATGTAACCCATCAATGTTAGAATGCAAGCGCACTATAGTAAAATAGAGAGCCAATGAAATCAGCCCACAGACCAAGTACGTGTTTTGGTCTAGGTTTGGTGCGGGCATTTCATTGAGGTGCGTGTAAAGGAAGACGGTGAGTGAAGACTCGTCCAACACGTATAGATTAAGTTTATTACTATAAGTTATATGAGCCTAATGCATAAAACTGGCTTTGAACACCGTATTAGCAAATCAGTGGCCTAGAATGGAGCCAAAGGTAACCCATCCATGTCCAGAAAACATTACCCGGGTGTACAAGAACCCGGATGTAGGCGCGGACGTAGGCGAAAGCATCCTAGTACCCAGATGGTGGCGCAGACGTGTACCTAGTACCCGTCCATTGGTTCTTTTCTCGATCGCTCATTGGCTCTTTTTTCTCGACCGCTGATTGGTCCAAATGGACCTGCCCATGTTTCCCAGGTTCATTTACAATCCCCTTTTTGGGGTTCAAGCTCTGTATATAGCGATGCCGCAACATTGTCCCCTCCGAACCTAGCCGAAACGGAGACCTTTTGACCTGGATGTGACCTTTTGTCCCGCGCGCACTGACGGAGAACCCGCGCGCGCGCGCGCTGCGTGCCGGCTGATCCCGCGCGCGCGTGCGCGCGCGGTGGGGCCGGGGCGGGCTGGGCCGGGCCGGGGTGCGGGCCGGGGTGCGGGCCGGGGTGCGGGCCGGGAAAGTTGGAGGTAGTGTTTGCGCGCGCGCGGGTAGTGACCCTTGTCGGCGCCAAAATGTCTATTTCCATACATTTTCTCTACTGCGCATGCGCAGCATGACGCCAGTTCCACGTTACACCCACCCCGTCGGATACTTTCTCACGACTGCTTCACATGGATACCTCACTCGATCCCATCGACCCAATAGGGGCCTACCTAAACTCCAACACGTCTATTTCTATACTACGGCCAGACTGCGGATGCGCAGACTATTGACAACGAACGACACACTAGCCCAGGCGGATGCTCCATCATGACAGCTTCACACTGATACCTCATACGACACCATAGGATCATTAGGGGTTCACCTAAACCCTAACACGTCTATTTCCACACCTTTTTCCCAGAATTCCCTGTCTACGCATGCGCAGAATGTGGACAACGGCCGAGACCCTAGTCCAATCGGATGCCCCCTCACATAGGCTTCACATGGATACCTCACTCGACCCCATCGGGCCATTAGTGGCTCACCTACATCCCACAACGTCTATTTCCACACACTTTTCCCACAATTCCCTGTCTGCGCATGCGCAAAATGGTGACAACGCTCGAGCCGCTAGTCCTGTCAGATGCCCCTTCATGAATGCTTCACATGGATACCTCATACGCCTCCATCGACCCACTGGGGACTCCCCTAGCTCCAAAACGTCTATTTTCATACCCTTTGGCCACCGCGCATGCGCAGAATGCCGATATTTCAACCCCACATCCAGCCCATCAGATGCCCCTTCACGAATGCTTCACTTTGATACCTCATACGCCTCCATCGACCCACTAGGGACTCCCCTAGCTCCAAAACATGTATTTTCATACCCTTTGGCCACCGCGCATGCACAGAATGCCGATATTTCAACCCCACACCCAGCCCATCAGATGCCCCTTCACGAATGCTTCACTTTGATACCTCATACGCCTCCATCGACCCACTAGGGACTCCCCTAGCTCCAAAACGTCTATTTTCATACCCTTTGGCCACCGCGCATGCACTGAATGACCCTATTTCAACCCCACACCCAGCCCATCAGATGCCCCTTCACGAATGCTTCACTTTGATACCTCATACGCCTCCATCGGACCATTAGTGGCTCCCCTAGCTCCAAAACGTCTATTTTCATACCCTTGGGCCACCGCGCATGCGCAGAATGCCGATATGTCAACCCCACACCCAGCCCATCAGATGCTCCTTCACGAATGCTTCACTTTGATACCTCACTCGACCCCATCGGACCATGCAGCGTATTTCCAGTCTAGGGACTACTTTTTCTCCGCGGAAGCTTTTTCCCCCGACCGCATCACCGCCAGGACCGCATCACCGCGGAGGAATACATCCCCTTTTCCACACAATTCACGATGGCCGCCAAGCGCACACCTCCTCAAAAATTCAAGATGGCGGCCAAACTCTGGCAGATCGAGTTGTCTCCCCTGCGTCCAGAGTGTACAGATGGCGCTACTAGTTCCTCCTCATTCTCGTCTCGCGAGACTCCATACTGCGAGAAAGAGTCTCACGCGTAAATGGGAGCCATCCCCCCAAAATTTGGGGGGTGAGTAGGCGGCGTATGATTATCTGGCTTGTCACTGACCTGCTGACTCCGCCGAGTTAGAAGCGAATTGCTAAACATAACGTGGGCTATATAATTGGGAAATGACTCTTTCCGTTTCGGAGCATATCAATCGCGAACAAATTATTGTCGGTATGTATACTTGGCCGTGAAAGCGAGTTATCTAATACAGGAAGTAGTTCGCGGGTAGACACGGCTCGCTTTGAGAATGATGTCATGCTGCCTCGCTTTGAGATTGGAGATTCAAAAATGTCACCAGTTTACATGAGAGTCGCTTTGGTCTCCCGCGGGTAGACACGGCTCTCTTTGAGAATGGTTCCTCCTCAAACCCTCCTCATGACGTCACTACATCCGGGTGAAAAGGGGCTCAATTTATTCTCACACTACTACTTGGGTTTAGTCGGATTTGACCAGTCAAAATAGTTTTCACATCTCTGTAATGAGAAGTTTCTCCATGCAATGACCGAGTTCATCGGCTTAGGTAAAAGGGTTGTATTTTAGCCTCTGAGTTTGTGGTTGTCAAGTTTCTGACTTCCTTTGTGCATGCGCATAACTAGCCGTGTGGGGGCTTTATTATTATTATTATTTTTTTTTTTTTTTTTTTTATTCTCCCATATCACATAATTCATATTTGATACACAAGACAGGGAATACATAATATAAATGATATAAAGACTGCAGGAAATAATTAACACATTTTAAAATTGACAAAAAACAAACAAAAGAAAAAGAGAAAAACAAAAGAAACGCGGCTTTCAGACAAACACTCGCAAAACACACCCACACTCGTTTACGTCAATGGTCGCACATGCGGCTTAATGTTGCTGTATCTTCGTAGGCAGATCCCATATCGACATTTTCAAATTTAAACTAATTATAATTCTCCTGTGAGAAAATATCGTACCAATATCCCCATAAACTGGCGAAATGGTCGAGCGTTCCATGTTTTGTAGCAATACACTTCTCCAACAAGAACTGTTTACTAATAAATTTTTGTGCACCTAATATATGTGGCTTACTTTTATTCAGCCTTGACTTGTAGATATAATATTTTGTAACTAAAGTTATAATGTTTAGAATTTTTGTATTTTTACTGTCTGCGAGTCCAAAAATAACTGATTTCGAATCAAATTTAATGTTAATTTTTGCTACTGCTTTTATCCACTGTTCGATATTTTCCCACAGGGAATATGTGATATGACATTCCCAGAAAAGGTGACTGATTGTTTCCCTTGACGACATGCAGAAGGTACATAAGTCGCTGTTTGCCACGTCAATTTGTGTTAACAGATAATTCGTGGCTATAATTCTGTGAACTATTCTATATTGTAGCCATTGCAAAGTTGACGATTTTGTTATCCAAAATGGGAGAGAGTAAATCAGATTCCATTCCTTCGTATCAATTTTATATATTACATTCCATTTTGTTTGGGAAACTGGTTGGATATTATTTACTATTAGGCATTTATACAAGTTTTTACAACCCTTTTCCTGTTTGAAAATAGAAGCGAGGGAATATGGTAAAATGGGTCTTTGTAATTTGTAAATTGTTACTGTTTCAACTTTCAAATGATTCAAGTGCTGTTTTACTGCGGATACTATACTGAAATAATCTAGCATATTTGATTTAATATCATAAACCCTTGTTATACTTTCTAGTGAGAGGATGGTACCTTGTTCATCGACAATATCATATATAAATTTAATTCCCCTTTCGTACCAATTTTTATAATAGATGGACTTTCCTCCCACTTTTATATCATTGTTGTACCATATGCAACTTGTCAAAATCTCGTGTACTGTCTGTGGTTTAACCTGTTTCCTAAGTCTAGTCCATGCTATTATAGTGTCACACCAGAACGGGTTCTTTGTAGTTTTTAATAAATGATCAGAATAATCACTTCCAAATTCTGCTAATTTTAAGATGTCAGGATTAGTAATAAGTAAAATCTGTTTCCAAACAGCGTCCTTCGAAAACAATTTACGTATCCAAGTACACTTTAGTGCTTGGATAAATGTTAGTGTGTGAACCATTTTTAATCCTCCATGATTGTAATCTTTCACTAAAATCTTCCGTTTTATTTTATCAGGTCCATTTTGCCAAATGAATTTGTAGAATAACCCATCTATTACATTTATTTCTTCTTTACTGGGCGATGGGAGACAGATAAATAAATTGTTAAGAATTGAGATGCATAATGTCTTTATTACGGTTATTCTACCAAGAGGTGTTAAATTCCTTTTCGACCATTGCTGCAGAATGGCTCTAATTTTTTTCTATTTTTGGGGCTTTATTATTTGTGAAGGGGTGTTAAATCTGTCTGTTGTGGAAGTACTTGAACAAGCAGCTCGTAGCGTCAACGTGAATATACACCGAGATCACGCAAATGTTCATTGTTAAACGAATTCGCGTTAAATTAAATATTATTTAAAGTAAAGTATTTACTAAATTTGAAGGTTTGTGTGATTTCTTCAGAAAGCAATTAATGACGTGACACCCCTTCCGTGCATAATGAGACGCGCTAAGTGTGACGCAGACGGCAGCCTAGGCTAATTATAGAGCAGCTGCTTGATGTTGCCCAAATCAGCAAGTTGAACACATAGAGAACTCAGAGACAAGTGTAAAATGATATGAAAGCAGCTTTATTAAATTTGGGAGTGAATGTAGACCAGGTCAGAGTATTGAACCGAAATATCAGATATCTTATACGTGAATGTAAATCAATAAGACCTTAGTGTTATATAATCAAAACATGTAATCAAAAGTTATTTGATAGTTAACCTCAAACAGGTACTTGTGTAAATAAAGAGATCTGTATCAGTGGGTCTTACATAAACGGATTTCATGTATGTACAATGTATAAATGTAGCCGAAATGTAGCCCAATTCACCCACCAAATGCCACCCAAAACCAACATCTGCGCAGTTAAGTGGAAGGCAGAACACTGAAGGACGCGCAACGTTGAGCGGTAGTAACCAGCCGTGGGATTCCAAAACCCAAATAGCGAAGGTAAGTGTCTGACGACCAACCACCCAGAGACTTAATAACGGCACCTCGCACCACCCCGCCTAAATGAATGCCCCGAAAAGAGGGTGGGGGTTAGATCAATCAAGATGAGAGATTGGCGCAGAAAGGAATGGAATTCCTCATGAGTAATAGGAACAACACGTGTGCCAACAAAACGAGAGAACAGTGGATCGGAAGGTCGAAGCGGGCGACAAGCCAGCATAGGAATAAAGGCACGAAGCGGGCAGAGTGGGGACTGAGGAATGCAACCTGTAACCATCTGAGTCATCTATACGCGATAAGACTGACTCTAGATCTGGGATCGTGTGTATCCATTTTCAGCCTGCTTTCGGCAACTATATGAGGAAAATCATCACCACGTGATGTCGTCAGCCAATCAGCTAGACTCTACTGACGTAACCCCACCGTAACCCGTCATTTTCGTGTCATGTGCTGTCCTACCTGTTCAAACTTACAGATCTACAGCATCTCTTGGGTGATAAGGAACTTATTCATATCTGTATCTTTTGTAAGCGCAGACAATATATATTTCAGAAGTAGTATGAAATGCATGTAATTTATCAGATTTCTCGAGTCTGTTGAAGGCAGGATGAAGACCGGACTTTATACGGAAAAGTGTCGGATATCAGTCCGCAATAATGACGACACACGATTTGCAAGCCATCTTATGGATGGCGAAGTGAACGCAAATGTGAGAAATGGCGATTAAAGGGACTGAAAAAGAGCGATCGCCAAACTGATTAGTCTTGCAATATTTCATAGTGATCAATACGCCCCAAGGTTGTCGGGAGACGTCTTGGAAACAAGGATACTTAGATGGTGGTATGAGGCTGAATTTACGTGACATTAGAAAGAAAGCAAAAACAAATAAACAATACATTGTGGCATGAAGTGAGATGTCAAAACACAACTGTTAGGCCGGGAGCCCGTGCGAGATAAGAGGCCTAGAATTTGCTCCCTCGAGCTGACCAACTTCTGTACCTGTAGTCTTCAAGCGTAGGGTATGCGAGTTAGCCCAGGGATGGCAGGCCGAATATTCGTGTGGGGTAGCTACAGCGATTTTGCTGTGAGAGGTGGTGATACTAATTTTTCAGAAGTATAGTGGGGGTAGGGAAACGTATAATCATTTTGTTTATAATTAAAATAATCAAAACGATAGATGTTATACACACTTAGAAAAATTTTCGACGTCACAATGACGTCATAATTACCCGTATCTGACTCCCACTAATATATTTGCCCTATATACAGAATGAAAAAGAATTATGAAGAGAAACTTTCTGATATCATACTTTATCCTGCTGGGTCATTTAGTGTCATGGTGCAGAATCCTAGTGTCGAAGGATCATGAGTATCTCTAAAATAGCATTCGAGAGGGGTATTGAAAAAAATTGCGTTTTCGTCCAGATTTTAGCATTTCCTTACTATAAAGCGCATGGAATTAATTTAGGATTTTTTGGAATAATGTTTTTCTGTCACCAGAAATATTGGTGGAAGAAATGGTTAGACATCATGAAAGTCAGCGTTATAATCGACCACAACTACCTTCCAAGAATATGATGTCATCGCAACAGCCGAAGTAGTTTGTTTTCATTTTCTGTTGGAGCTTTCAAATCTTGCGTTTAGGTATGGTGTTCTATTTGTGCCAATTTGATCTCGCGCGTCGACTTGCAAAAGTCGACGCACGACGCGCGACGCGAAAAGTCGACGTCGTGTTTTGAAACGCGACGTCGCCCTTCCCGTCGCGCGTCGCGCGTCGACTTTCACAATACTAAGAGATAGGGCAAAAGTCGACGTCGACTTTTGAAACACGACGTCGAGTTTTGGCCTATCTCTTCAACATTATATAACCCGACGCACGACGCGCGACGGAGAGGGCGACGTCGCCTTTTAAAACGCGACGTCAACTTTTTCCGTCGCGCGTCGAGTTTTGATTCTTCAAAAGGCGACGCACGACGCGCGACGCGAAAAGTCGACGTCGCATTTTGAAAGGCGACGTCGCCCTCTCCGTCGCGCGTCGCGCGTCGACTTTTGCAATGCTAAGAGATAGGCCAAAAGGCGACGTCGTCTTTGAAACACGACGTCGAGTATTGGCCTATCTCTTTAACATTGTAAAAGTCGACGCGCGACGGAAAGGGCGACGTCGTTTCAAAACACGACGTCGACTTTTCGCGTCGCGCGTCGTGCGTCGACTTTTGCAAGTCGACGCGCGATATCAAATTGGCACAAATAGAACACCATAGTTACGTGACCACTGACCATTTTCAATTCGTATGCCTAGCTCTCAGCGATACCTCAGTCGCCGGATAAATGTGGAGGTCCAAACACGTGATATGCCAGTACCCGACTGGCGATTCATAAAATTAAATAAGTGAGCAAGATTTGGGCATAGGGATGGGGGTGTGTCGTGTTAAAATTGAGTGGCCATTGATAGGAGTTTTCGTTCGAAAAATAGACTCTGAAAAGACATTTCAGAAAATAAGAATTCGAAGGTCTTTCTTCACTCACTCTCGCTCCGTGAACGGGAGAGCGTATAGCTTTATTCAGAAAGTGAGTTATCTTCCCCTGATTCACCACCGCTTTTTAACATCAGAGGCATAATCATGTGCGTCACCTAAAGGTAAGTAATGACCTCGGTTTCACTTTTACCAAAGGTCCCTGCAATTATTTTCTGTTACAGGTTGAGAGACTTTTCTGACTATTTGTTTCTAAAATAATTTTATCAAGAGGAATATTTGTTTACATTTTTTATATATAATCGGAGTTCTTGTATACATTTTAAAATTTAATATTCTACAATAATTGAATGGTTCATCATCTTAAACTAATTGCGAGGGCCTTTGGTACTCACCGGAAGATCCTGCACCACTGCGCCCCTAGTGGTACAAGGGACAAAAATTCTGAATAAGGCTATGCCGTGCATGTGTATCCCACCACAGGGCAGCAGAATATATCTGTTATCGACACATATCTTGCATCCATTCGTCAGCTATCTTAATGTCACTTGTTAAAAGGCAAGGTTACTAGAACATTTGACTAACCAAATAGTTCCACCCCTGAACTGTCAGTCTTTTGGCGATTTCTTCCCAATGGTTTGGAGTGTGGTTATGAAAATTTACGCACTTCTCATTCTAGACACGAGGAAGATTATGAAAGAAAAAAATGGGGAAACATAAGCATATTTACACTTATCTTGTATTTTTTTTGTCAGTAGGACTGTCAATTGGGCAGTATAAGAACCCCAATCGCAGCTTCAACTTGAATGCTATGGCATGCTATGGCGGATTTGTTCAAGGAAAGCATGGACGCCGAGGTGGGTGAGGCGTTGGAGTTCACATGTAAATAAACTTCACCAAAGGTTATCCGATAGAGGGAGCAGCAATTTTATCCCATGAAACATTGGCATCCATCCTCGATAAACCAGGGGATATCTCCATCCTAGATAGCCTGGCACAAATGAGAATGGCTCGTGTTCATGGGAAATTTTTCAGCCAATCAGCAAAACAACATCCTGTGGATCTTGTCCAACCAGATAACTTGTTTACTGCCGCCATGGCGACCGTGACAACAGAACAGAACACACCACGGTTAACTGGCTTGTGGGATGTTGGTTGTAGATGAATATGTACATTTTCAATAAATTAGGAAAATTAATAAACATGAAAAAAAAAATCGATTTGAAGAAAAAAATTATATTATTAATTTTCATAATTCATTGAAAATATACGTATTCGTCTATCATCAAACAACCTTTCAGCAGTATGTCGACTTCATGGTCCACATCAAGTCCTCTGTCAAGGAAACGGTTTTTACGGAGAACGATCGAACAGAGCCAACGTTGAAAACTCTAGGCATGAGCTGTAGAGCGCAGTATGCCAGAGCATCGCTTTAAAGAAGCACCAGTTTGAAAGCATAATTTAGATTAAAAACGTTCACAATTTAACGCCCCAATCCTCATTTTACCATGAGCACTTTCGCATCCACGTTGACTAATGTAAACTTGTAAGCCGAGGATGTGCGCGCCCTACGCCAACGAGAAAATATAGAACCTATTATTGACACAGGTCAAGCTAGGACAATCGATGCAGCTCCACGCAGGTGAAAACGCATTCGTTGCCATCTTTTCAGGTTCATGGATGACCGCCCAAGGGTGACCCAAGTATGTCTTCTGCTGCACAAGAAAGAGATACAACCCAAAGCAGATACCAAGCGGATGCATGAGACATTCATACCTTTGTGGAAACGCAGATGGAGACAGGAAATTGTTCCTTGGATTCTCACATCAAACGAAACAAATGTTTACGAAGGTGACCTAGAGAATCTGATGAGCGAGATGTGTGCCGGAAGTTCGCATGCGAATAGCCGGGAATCGGTCCTTTCTCTACTACTATAATATCATAAACTGAATATCCCCCTATCTCCGCACGGGTTAAATACCCATGTCACAGCCACCAGAAGCGACTTTGCTGAATTCGTGCCAGCAGTAAATCCTTACCATAATGAAACACCGACTATTTGTTATCGCCAACATGGTAGGAAATCATATTTTTGACCAGAAAATATTAGAGAAATACGAATTCTCATGTGGTAGCTACTGATGAAGAGACTGCTGACAGTCTATCCACTGATACGAAGAGCTCGTTCACCGATGAAGATCGCGAGGGAATCCTGAGTGAGGAAGAACCCACCTTTTGGAATTGTATTGTGGATGAGGCCATTAATACTCTAGCTGAGGCGATCAAGGACGCCGGACATCATAACATACAACAGGCGAACATCCACATGCTACTCCAAATCAGAAAAAAACGATCTATGACCAGCATATCCTGCTGCCGCTCGAAGTAAAATGCGAAATGGGGTTACCAGCCACAGAGGCACTGAAATATGCCATCAATATTTGCAAACAAGTGTTCCAGGACATGTTGATATTACAGTTTCCTGGAATTCCCGAAGACGCTTAGGGATGGACCAGAACGAATGAACGGACCAGAGCGACCATGGCATATCAAGATTGACGCATCACTCATGGTGGCTTCTGATTCAACAAGGGCAGCCGACAATATGTCTGATACATGGACAAGTGCATGGATTCTTGAATTGTAAACACACCTCAAGCGGCTCCATCAGCTGCTGTGTACTGTCATGAAAGGGATAATAAAATGAGAAATACGAATTTTGTGTTGTTTATCTCTCTTTTGCTCATCTGATTGTGCCAAGGGGTGTTCTGGCGGTAATGGGATTGGTGTGTGAGATTATTCAAGCAAGCGACATGTTGTAAAACTATGGTACATTTGTAGCACTATATATGTATCATTTTGACCATGATAACGAGAGTTTGTCGGGATGGCCGAGTGTTTCAGGCATCAGTCTCAATTGCTGGTCCACGCATGTTGGTATATTTCTTGTTATACCGTGACATGTTATAAAAAAATATTGTACATATGTACCACAATACAGGGATCATTTTCCCCCGCTCGACCACCCCAAGTTTGTTATGTTGATTCTCTCAAATTGTCATTTTAATCGTGAAGAAAGCTCCGGAACAGACTGTTATCCTGACCATCATGAATATGTGATTTTAGACAAAATCGCCATCGATAAACGTTCCATCGATAAAAGTTCCATCGCCATCGATAAAAATCTCCATCGATAAAATTAAAGGTTCACGTCCCTCTTTGTGTTGCATTATGTTTGCGAAATTCGGTGCAAGATCTCGGTAGCAACCACTCATCCCAAACACTCACAAGACTTCAATGTTCCTTCTATGGTACACATTACATTGTTATACTACGTGAAGTAGTATGCTAGCCTTGCTTCGGCGAAACAACTTTTGTGGTGATTTGTATGTACCTCTGTCAAACCATTTTCCCACGTGTTTAAGATCGTTATCCTGTCTATCGTTGTACATGCAAACATCATTAATACATTGTATCTTTGAGAGGCATTTACAAAATAAATCAATAGATATTAATTTTCAGTGAACCGAGAATACAACGTTTCGACATGTCTTCCTACGAATATTATTCAGGCATGAAATTATACGAAACTAAACACCGAAACACCGAAGTTTAATATATCGTTGTTCCTAATCCAGCAAAGTCAACTTGTGCAGAAATCACTGAAACGTGACAGGAGCATTTATCATGCCAAAGAGCATACTCTTATATTGAGGAAGCTCATTTGGGTTACGAAAGCAAATACCAACTTTTGAGACAGCGCTTTCTCATGGCTTGATGCAAGAAAAGCCGGATATCGTCTAATTTTAGCATTGTTTTCATGATTTGAAGGGGCAGTTCCTATATAACCATCACGTTGATTACAACCTGGCTCCTCTGTGAAATATACTCTTAATCAAAGCAAACCTTGTGACCTTCGAAAGGCTGTCGTTATTTGTGTATTGTGTGGCTTTAATTTTTTTATGTTCGACTTCAATCTGTGGAATTATATTGGTCGAAAAATTCACACAATTGGGAATTCATTTTCAAAGGTGTGGCGATCAGCAGTCGACACCATAGCCAAGTCCCAATATCCGGTCAGTCAATGCTTGAACAATCTCTCAAAAGCAGTTAATAAACAGTAACATCATACTCATTTGTTTTCTTTCAGTTAGCCTATATATTTTTGTGCTACTTCAGCTACGGCTAGATGAAGAAGCCTTAATTCTATTCCGGTATGCCGTGATGTACATGAGATAAACTGGAAAGTGTCTCGTCTGATTCTAGAGAATAACGTTGGGGAAATCCCACTCTCTAGGAGGTACAAAATCCCTCCGAAGGTTTGAGTATTAACAAGCGTGGCCACTTACTGCGTAAAAACCTGACCTATGCATTATATATTTGGCCTATAAAACTTGGTCTATACATTATATATTTAATTTCCGCCATCCCTCTTTTTCTGAAAAGAAAGAATAAACGGCATAAGCTTATGGCTATCATATTCTGTTGTTGTTTGTTTTTGGCATATTTTCTATAATTTCCAGTAGTGGTCCATATCCAAAAGCCTTTGCTGCCCTGGCTGATCCCTGACCGATCGCTGTTATTTGACTCAAGGCACTAGCTTTCAGGGATAAGAAATAAATTGAAAATAGTTGTATGTCCAATTTTATTGAAAGTCAGTAAACAAAAAGGAGCATTCTATTTACTGATGGAGAAAATATCCTAAGCTACGAGCTTTAGTTGGTCCGTTATGTTTTACTATAATGTCCCTCCTTGCATGCTTGCCCTCCCCCAAGCTGTCCCACGCATGCTATATTGTATATTTTACTATATCTGATTAACATTTCCTTTTTACATACGAGTTATAACGCAATCATAATCGAACAAAATCGTTTTAGTAAATACATTTACCATTACATTAATAACTGTATTGAAATTAAAATCGGTAATCCATTCATCCAATGAGTCAACGACATGTTGCTTATCACTGAAAGGCTTATATAAAACATGATGTTGGGTTGTTTTCTTTTTTTTGTGATTTTACTGTCAGTGAATGCCAACGACACGGGCCTTCAACCACGAGCCAACCGTTACTTCTTCCAACCGTACCAACCTAATCACAACGTTGGCACAACGTTAGCTGTCAACCATGAGCAAACCATACATTTTGCCGACCATGTCAACCTAAACCCAACGTAGGCCCAACGTTGACTGTCGACCATGAGCCAACCATACATTTTGTCAACCATGTCAACCTAAACCCACCGTTGGCCCAACGTTGGCCATCGACCATGAGCCAACCATGACTTCTGCCAACCATGCCACCCGAAACCCAACGTTCACCCAATGTTGTCCACCGACCATGACCCAACCATGACATCTGCCAACCATGCCAATGAAAGCCCTACGTTGGCCCACGTTGGTCACCGACCATGCGCCAACCGTGACCATGACCCAACGGTGCCAACCAAAGGCCAATGTTTGCCCAACGTCGTCGTGTTATCTGGGTCTTTATATCGAGGATGCTCCTCAATAAGATACAGCTAAAAGGATTTATTTTTTAATGTAATCTTGCATCCCGGGGCCGTTCCAAATGAATACAAGGTTCCCAGTCATATCCCCCCAGTTATTCAGTAGTAGTATAAAACAAAGTTTCAAGTGCAGTATTTAATATTTTGTAATAAATTGTGTCAAGTTAAGATGTTCAAATTATCAAATTAGATTGTTCTGTTTATTGTGCTGGTTACCCAAAATTCGAGTCCAGGAATTTGGCATGTTTAGGCCAAGCGAACTCCTCCACGCAAGCACCTCAATTCCTTGTCCATCCTTCTACTTCCGTGTGCTCGGGATCAATTCCTTGTGCATGGATCAGAAATTCTGGCGCTCGTCCCATCCAATCCTGGCGTTTTTTAAAAATATTCTTCACCCACGTTCAAGTTCCAAGCGCTCGGACAAATTCTAGCCAATATCCGGGGTCTTTCTGGGTCCACTTGACCCGAATGTTGTCGACGGAAATAGCCGAAGACTTCGGGCTAAACTGTCATGGCGGAAAAGAGTCTGTCGCTCTCTGTTACATTGTACACCATCGCCCCTTATACCGAAGTGTCGGTATTGTGTCATATCAACGCCCTGAGAAGAGCGATGTTCATGGTCGCTTGGTGGAAAGGCCGAAACGACTTCGGAGAAGAACTATAGTCTGTCCATTTTAATTAGTCGTCTTTGGAGCTTGTTAATAATCAACAGTTAACTTAGCATAATTTTTCTTTTTTGCAACGTGTAGAACAAACAGAACTCTGCCAAATGACTATCATTTCTCCTTGATATCGACAATATATCACGCTTCAAATAACTTTGTAATTCTCTCTATATGAAACTCCAGTACAGTTGTTTCCTGTACCGGAACTCAGTTACACAGGGAGACGTCGTAATGTATTCGTATCGTCTAGCACAAAGGTCAACATGCCGTTTACGGTCACAGAGGTGTGTGCGGTTTATCATTCGGCAATTTCACTGGGCGTTGGATATAAACGACACTCGCACGGACCGCCTGTTATTACTTTATACGGCATCAATGACCCTTCTGCCAATAAGCATGAATACATTATGACGTCTCCTTATGTAATTGAGGTCCGGTATACGAAACAACTGTACTGGAGTTTTGTATGAAGATAATTAAAAGGTTGTTTCAAGCGTGATATATTATCGATATTAAGGAGTAATGGTGGTCATATTGTAGAGTTCAGTTTTTTCTACAAGCGTCAAAAAAGAAAATTTATGCAGAGTTAACTACTGATTTTTGACAAGCTTCAAAACAGAAGACTAATTAAAATGGACAGACTTTAGTGCGAGTCCACGGAGCTTTCTCCGTGGTCTGGAATATTTCACGAGCGCCAGGATTTGGTGGGGCGATCGTCAGGATTTCTGGTCCATACACACGAAATTGGCCCCGAGCGCGGATATAGATAGATGGGCAAGGAACTGAGGTACGTGCGTGGAAAAGCTGAGAGAGTTCGTCCTTTGCATTTTGAGTTACCTGGAGATATACTGGTTGAAGAATGTCAAGCAAAAAGTGAAAATATATATCACAGTAATGAACATACAACACAATAACCAAAGATTGATTTTCGAATTGCGGATTATTTATTTGAGGAATATACATAGGTGTGCATGAATATTCGGCGAATTTTGACATTATGATACGATAGCAAAATAACAAAATATAGCAGAGTTGGTTCAACACGGCCTTCGGCACTCAGAACAAATTCTAGTAAGCAAAATATATATTCAACACTGCCAGAAAAATGGTGTTGGCCCAACAGCCTTTGTTGGTGTTGAAAGCTGCTCAACACCATAAAGTGGTGTTGAGAAATGGTGCTGACCAATGTGAACATTAAAAAATGGTGTTGAGGCCATTTCAATCCCAAATAATGTTGTGGGTCAACACCAATGAAGGGTGTTGAAAATGGTGCGACACCATATTTTGGTGTCCACTGACAAGTGCTAATATTGGCTCAACAACATTTAATGGTGGTGGCCAACACCAATAAAGGGTGTTGGAGATATATGATGTCGGTCAAAATTCAACACCATATATTGGTGTTAGCTCAACACCTTTTTTTCGGTGTTGATCAACACCATTTTTCTGGCTGTGAAATACAAAACGTATTTAGGTTATGTGAACACGAATAATTAGTAATTTACATTATATTTACAGTGATTTGCTGGTATATTAGAACTGTCGGTGAAGGTCATCTTAGTCCCTCTAGGAAAGACGAGAATCTCGGTCGCCCTGTGTGGATGACTTGGATGCTCCAACTTGATTGACATTTACAGAAGCTTTGCAATTGGTGGATTTTCTTTCAAATTTCACCAAATCAAAATCCCGCATTTCTTTCGAAAATTTGAATTCAATCACGTGTTTTGAAACTGAGAAATATCCCGTGATGCACTATTGTAACTATGCAACTATTATAACTATGGAAACCACGTACTTGCTGGGACATGCCCGGTAACATGAATATGTTAGAAACTTAGAAAGTTAAAATTTTGAATTAAGATTCGCCTGTTAAGCTCTTGGATTACGTAAGTTTGTGCAAACATATTTCAATTGGGCAAATAGTTGCCCTTGTCGGTCACGGTCTGTGAGGTCTGACGATATGGATATCTGTATGTTCTCACTCAGTTGATGGCTTTCTCGTGGACACGATTGCGGCTTGAGAGGCGGAAGAACACAGCCACGGCGACTATCAGCCCAACCAGAAGTAGTCCAGATAGAGTGATCACCGCGGCGATCAATCCGACAGTCTTGGTCTCCTCAACGGCTAAAGAAGAGAGAAACGTGCTTTGAAGAGAATTTGGGAATAGTTGTGAATTCAAGAAATATTGCCTTCGTAGACTTACTCAATTTATATTTGAGACACGGTTAATATATTTTATCTCAAACATTTATCAACTTTTCCACACTGAGCAGGCCTATAAAAACATTATTTCTATTCTATTGCACTAGTTGACTTGATTATCAACCAAGATTAACACCCTCTCACCCCTTTGCTGGAATTTGTTGGCATCGTGCCAAGATCAATGAACGAGTTTATGTTTTCTCCCAAATGGGGAGCTATTCGGTCATCTGAGTTAAGCTGTGTGAAACATACATAATGGCATAATGACCATACTTTCTTCCCTATCTCCGAACTTTGTAGTTTATCATGGTGAGGTCATTTTGAGCCCATTTAACCTCCCGAGCAGAGGATCTTGGGTAAATTGAAAATTGCGACCATGTGGTTAGCAGAAAAGCGATGTTTTCGTCGCTTTTCATGATCGTAAACCCTCAAGTAAAGTTTCCATCAAATGAAAGATCATTGGAAACAGTGTCCGAAAATATTTATTGTAATTTTTTACGATTTTATTACACAGAGTAAACTGCAAATAAAGCATGGTATTCTATGGTGGTCTGTTGCAATCATATCTAGGTCCAGTGACGTCACACTGCCTTAATACATATATTTTAAACTTTGTATGCACTTTCCAATGCTTGATTCAAGCTAAAGGTATGTATACTTTGAGTTTCAACACAGACTCACTGTTCCAATGTTCATTTTTCACCAAATGGGGAAATTAAACGCAAGATTCAAATTGACTTGACACTCATGAGTTACCATCTCCCAGATTTTGGTGAAAAATGCACATTAGAACAGTGAGTCTGTGTTGAAACTCAAAGTATACACAACTTCAGCTTGAATCAAGCATTGGAAAGTGCATACAATATTTGAAATATATGTATTAAGGCAGTGTGACGTCACTGGACCTAGATATGATTGCAACAGACCACCATAGAATACCATGCTTTATTTGCAGTTTACTCTGTGTAATAAAATCATAAAAAATTAAAATAAATATTTTCGGACACTGTTTCCAATGATCTTTCATTTGATGGAAACTTTACTTGAGGGCAACGGGCATGTTGGAATTATTAAAACATTTTGTAGTAGAACTTGGCCCAATGGTTTAGTGCGGTAAGTTTCAGTCCGCTAGCTCAAGGGCTAAGAAAAATATTTAGGGGGGCTGGATAGGCTCCGAATCGCCCAGACCGTATAGTGTTTATGGAGACTATGGGCTACGGCATTACAAATAAATCTGCAGGATTTCCGGATTTTCATGCGGTAAATGAATTTTGGTGGTCAATGACCTTGACCTTTCGCCCTCAATTTTTGGCCCCAGAAATATGGCTTCACATTCACACACTCATGTGTTATTTTCGATGATTGCCTGAGTTTTATTCCTCGGTGACATTGCCCTTTGATCTTTCGACCTCAATATATTTCTTGTTTGCTATAAGCTTGAGGTATTTCTGAAGTTTGATCGACATCCACATCCTTGAAGTAGAGCGCCGACAAAGTTTATTATTGACCTCAATACATCCGTGGACAGTTTCAAAGAACGCCTGTGCGAGGAAGGGTACAACAAGAGTTATCGCCCATGCTTCACGAGTTCAACAGAACATCTCCCTCGGCTCCATTACAGAAAGTGAACATTTTTCGGCTGTAGATCCATTTATGCAACTCATCCGAACCAACCAAGAAGAATAAAATAGTGATAACGACCTAAAGAATTACTCTGAAACGTTCGAAGAGCCAAAGCATAAGGGAAATTTATTTATTTTTGCATTTCTTGCTGCCGCCTATACGTACACCATTACGCTGAGCTGAAGTAACTCGTGCTGCGCATTGCACGATGGGAAGGAAACATGGCCGATTTCCAAACTGTCCAACGATCTATTGTGGCCAGCTCTAGCCCACGTAGCCCAAAATAAATAGGTACCTGGAGTAGCTTCGGTGACCTCGGCAACCTTCGGAGAATCCAACTCGTCTGGCCTACTTCCCCTGGTGATGGTTATTTCATGGGTGATAACAACATTTTCCTCTTCGTCGGCTTCGTCCTCAGTCTGTCTTCGCTTCCGTTTACCGGAATTGTGATCACAGAACTGGATGGTATCAAAAATACAGCTGAGAGTTATTAGCGATCTAAATGGAAAGTAGTTTCGTTGAAATTTGAACCATTCAATGCAAGTGTATCCCCATATGAGCTCAACTTGAATTCTTGTTAAAAAGTAAATCGATTGCATAATAATAGTTACCCAGAAACATTCAAACCCTTCGTGTTTTTCTCTACCACAATATATACATTCTCCAAATGTCAAAGTTTGGAACCTCCTAAACAGTCGGTGTAACATTGGGCCGAAAAATTGAACGCGCATGCACATTCAGTCTTTATCGGTTTTGATCGACACAGGAGGCGTGTATATACATACGAGACATCATCCTCTCCACAGCGCATGCTCCATTTCACAGGCTCATTTATCATGCCTGCCTCCAATAGCGAAAGTTGACCTTTACTACGTTGCTATGGCGTATAGGGGAAAACCAACGTACGCACGGTTCAGTTTGAATCCGGACAAACAACTCCTTCAGTTTTGCACCTGAGCGAACTACTTTTCATATTCTCTGTCCAGATAAACAGGGAAAATAATCTCCAGATAATTCTGTTTAACGCTAGGTCAACAGAGGTATTATGCAGACTTAAAAAGTAATCGAAATGTTCGGCAAACACCTATTTTACTATATATGATGTTACATCCGGCAGTAGTAGGGAGGGAATAAATTGCCGCAACTTTCACCCGGATGTAACTATGACGTCACTTGCGGTTGGGATGAATGGGGCGTGACCATTGGACATGTCCAGACTTGTTTGGGGTTTTTCCATGCCGCCATTTTGTACCAAAATTTTGTGTACAAGATGGCGGCATGACCAATCGCCATTTTGTACCAAAATTTTGTGTACAAAATGGCGGCATGAGAAAAACGTATAAAAGGAGGCGATTTTTAGAATGAAAATAGACGTTTTGGAGCTAGGGGAGTCCCTAATGGTCCAATGGGGTCGAGTGAGGTATCAAAGTGAAGCATTCGTGAAGGGGCATCTAATGGGCTGGGTGTGGGGTTGAAATATCGGCATTCTGCGCATGCGCGGTGGCCAAAGGGTATGGAAATAGACGTTTTGGAGCTAGGGGAGTCCCTAATGGACCGATGGGGTCGAGTGAGGTATCAAAGTGAAGCCTATGTGAGGGGGCATCTGATGGGCTGGGTGTGGCATTGAAATATCGGCATTCTGCGCATGCGCGGTGGCCCAAGGGTATGAAAATACACCTTTTGGAGCTAGGGGAGTCCCTAATGGGTCGATGGAGTTGTATGAGGTATCCATGTGAAGCCTAGGTGAAGGGGCATCCAGTCATGGGTGGGTGCATGTAAAATTTTTCCTGAAAAAAAAAAAAACGAAACACGGACTTTATCGAAAAATCCGGGAAAATGCCTATATGGGGTATGGGGGGTATATAGGTCGCCGGGCTTAACGGGGCCTGCCTATCAATAGAGTTATCCCCCCCTAGTTCCAGGGTGGGTGTATGTAAATTTTTTTCCTGAAAAAATACGGAACACGGACTTTATCCTAAATTACGGGAAAATGGCTATATGGAGTATGGGGGGTATAGGACCATCCTGGGAAACCTACTTCTCGACATTTGCGGTATAGGTTGTGGGGTCTCGTTTTCTTAGTCTCGTCAAGACAAACATGATAGGAAGTGTCCCGGAACGAATCGGTGAAATTTTTTAAAAAGTACGATATAGCCCCATATAGTCCCATACTGGGGGTATAGGACCAATGTTTGTCCCCCTGGGAAACCTACTTCTAGACATTTGCGGTATAGGTTGTGGGGTCTCGTTTTCTTAGTCTCGTCATTTAGAACATGATACGAAGTGTCCCGGCACGAATCGGTGAAATTTTTGAAAAAAGTCACCGAGACCCATATAGACCCATATAGTCCCATACTGGGGGTATAGGACCAATGTTTGTCCCCCTGGGAAACCTACTTCTAGACATTTGCGGTAGGGTTTTTTGGATTTGTTTTCTTAGTCTCGTCATTTAGAACATGATAGGAAGTGTCCCGGAGCGAAACGGTGAAATTCTTGAAAAAAGTCACCGCGGCCTGGGTAGGCCCATAGGCCTATACTGCATGGCTATGGGTGTATAGGTCCATACGGGGTGGACGTTTTGGAGTCTAGGTGGGCCACTAATGGTCCAATGGGGTCGAGTGAGGTCTTATTTTGAAGCTCTCATGCAGGAGCACTTGACTACACTAATGGTTCGTACGTTGTCAACAGTGTGCGCATGCGCAGCCTGGCCGTAGTATAGAAAGCAGGCATTTTTGGGGGTGTGTGTGGGTGTGTTTGGGTTAGAGATGGACTATTCACGGTTCGAATGGGTCGTGTGAGGTATCCATGTGAAGCCTATGTAATGGACCATCTCATGGGGTGAGTGCGGGGTTGAACTATCGTCATTCTGCGCATGCGCAGTGGACAAAGGGGTATGGAAATAGACGTGTTGGGGTCTAGGCGAGCCCCTCATGGGCCGCTGGGATCGAGTGAGGTATCCATGTGAAGCCTAGGTGAGGGGGCTAGACTAGGGTGTCGTTTCCATTCTGCTGCATTGTTGGAAAATGGCGGATAATGGCGGATAATGGCGGAAGGTGACCGCCATTGTGGGAAAATTGCGGAAAATGGCGGATAATGGCGGATACACCGCCATTGTGGGAAAATGGCGAATACGTTGACCGGAAAGACCCGAAGGTGAACGCCATTGTGGAAAACCCCCACAGACAGGTCAGTACATGCATTTCTATGATGTTCACGCATAATAAAAGGATTGATCTGTAATCTGTGTTGTTGTTGTTCTCTTTTTTGGACTAACCCATCAGAATAGTACGTATCACGGACTACACCCGACGTCTAGGCGCGCATGTGTGACATGGTCTATAAAACACGTCTCTCTGGATCCTACATCTTCATTTCTACGGTTGCAGAGCCATGACGGAGATCCAGCCCTATGCGACTCGCATTTTACAGCATGCCACCGTGGTGAATTCACTCACGGGTTATCGAGCAGTGGTCCGGTCCATGTTTGCAGATGGCAACGACAACGAGGGGCGACGCCAGATCCTGAACGAGTTCACAGAAGCGGTCCTCGACAGAGTGCACTCGATGGAGAGGTGTGCCATCACTCACCACTACTGGACTATGACAGCTATCCTTGATGCTCGGGCTATGGACCACGAGCGCTCACGCCGGAACCAGCGACGGCTGGTTGGCCTCACAATAGTCTGTGCCCTATTGATCCTGGCGCTGTGGTATTGACAGTGGGACCTGACTATAAATACGAGGGTCAGACAGAGTGTGTATCATTCAACAATCGTCATTGGATCAAGCATGTCACCAGTCCTACGAGCCATCCATCCCCTTAAACCCCGGGTGGGGTTTCACGTCTATGAAGATAAAGTCACCCTCGTAGAAGACCGTGGAGATGTTTGCTGGTCGCCCGCTGAGACCGTATCGAATACGGTTACGCTACACCGTGACGGCTGGACCAAATTTAAACGGGTGTTGAGCAGCGAGCTCGATGGACACCTCATCCACATAGATAATGCCATCTACGTATACCGTGGACCCTTCTTCCCACGCCGGGGCCGCTACCAAGACCCTACGCGAAGCTTCACCCTAGACCCCGATCTGTGGATAGCCTTCGAGAAAGTGGTGCCTATCGTGGACCAGCTGTTTACACAGGACGAGCGGTCATCAGACGAGTTGGAGTGGGCTCGTGGCCTGAGAGAATCGGCGGCAGAACCCAATGAACAACTGTCTAGCCATGAATCCGACGACGATGCCATTGATTACCCGGCTAGACTCAGTCAGCCCAGTGACATGACCACCTGGTCCTTTGATCTCACGGGGTTCTCCCTTTTAATACGAGAGACAGTCAAATCTGGTACCATTCACGTACTGACCATGGCGGAGCATATAACACTGGCGTATCTCAGCTTGACCCCCGAGGTTTTCCTGCACGTGTATGCGGATAAGGTCGATATCATGGAGCCATTGTGGAAAACCCCCACACACAGGTCAGTACATGCATTCCTATGATGTTCACGCATAATAAAACGATTGATCTGTAATCTGTGTTGTTGTTGTTGCTCTCTTTTTTGGACTAACCCATCAGAATAGTACGTATCACGGACTACACCCGTAGAGCTACATCTAGGCGCGCATGTGTGGCCTGATCTATAAAACACGTCTCTCTGGATCCCACATCTTCATTTCTACGGTTGCAGAGCCATGACGGAGATCCAGCCCTATGCGACTCGCATTTTACAGCATGCCACCGTTGTGAATTCACTCACGGGTTACCGAGCAGTGGTCCGGTCCATGTTTGCAGATGGCGACGACAACGAGGGGCGACGCCAGATCCTGAACGAGTTCACAGAAGCGGTCCTCGACAGAGTGCACTCGATGGAGAGGTGTGCCATCACCCACCACTACTGGACTATGACAGCCATCCTTGATGCTCGGGCTATGGACCACGAGCGCTCACGTCGGAACCAGCGACGACTGGTTGGCCTCACACTAGTCTGTGCCCTATTGACCCTGGTGCTGTGGTATTGACAGTGGGACTATAAATACGAGGGTCAGACAGAGTGTGTGTCATTCACCGTTCGACATTGGAGCAAGCATGTCACCCGTTCTACGAGCCATCCTGCCCCTTACACCCCGGGTGGCGTTACACGTCTATGAAGATAAAGTCACCCTGGTGGAAGACCGTGGAGATGTTTGCTGGTCGCCCGCTGAGACCCTATCGAATACGGTGACGCTACATCGTGACGGCTGGACCAAATTTAAACGGGTGTTGAGCGGCGAGCTCGACGGACACCTCATCCACATAGACAATGCCATCTACCTATACCGTG